>JAOYSI010007817.1:69973-80920 GCA_025775065.1 Hiodon alosoides | reverse complement strand
GGGGAAGGCCGGCTTTAGGTACACTTAAACCATTCTCGGTTCCCTTTACTCTCCACGCACACACACACACACACATAGTCACACACACACACAGTAGCACACACACATAGTCACACAAACCCACACACACACAGTGGCACACACACACACATAGTCACACACACACAGTAGCACACACACATAGTCACACAAACCCACACACACACAGTGACACACACAGTGGCACACACACACACAAACACACACACGCATGGTGACCTGCGCTCATATCAACTTTCATACCTTTCAGGTTCTGAGTGCTCTGCTCATATTCTTCGTCAAACTACAAGGGCTGCTTTCAAGCTGCTTTAAGTGCTTAATTATGTTATCCTGTTACGTTGTTTCCAGGGCAACCGCTGAGGAAAAAAAAAATGCGTCTGTTGAGAACTTCCTCCTTCACTTCTCCGACATTTAATCGAAGCACCTGAGTCGAGCACAAGCCCAACATTCCAGTCGAAATAGGCAGTGGCAAGTCCATCCATCGTGCCTGTGATGTCTATGAACAAGCTCAGTGCTGATCAACTTTTTTCCTGATTCTATGAATATGTTCAGAGGTCTATTGCCTGGCTAACAGGAGGAAGAGATGGTGGGACAAATTGTCACACATGCCCTTTGGTGGCATAACTCTATCACTTGCTTGCCTGCTTGTTGGCCTGAACACCACTTAATCCAGCCTTTCCCAATCCTGGTCCTCAGGACCCCTCTGTCCTGTATGTTTTTGATGTTTCCCTGCTCCAACACACCTGAGCAGAAGCCTGATAACAACCCATTCATTTGAATCAGGTGTGTTGGAGCAGGGAAACATCAAAAACATACAGGACAGAGGGGTCCTGAGGACCACGATTGGGAAAGGCTGACTTCATCTAATGTATGGGTAGCATACACAAATATCCAAACGTATTTAATTGTTTCATTTTGATGTGGTGACAAAACGAATCGTGTCACAAGCAAGGAATTAGATTAGATATTCTTAATCTGAATGGAATTAATTCTATAACTTTCTGGTTGTAAGTGCAATGAGGAATGGAAGTAATTATTTTCCGTGGTGTCTTGTTAAATCGTTTTCTGTTGAACTTACGTCATCTAGTGGAAGACAACTGTAGTGCATGCAAATGCATGCAAAATATGTTGTAGAGAACCCAAAACATCCCTGTGTGGATTACTCAAATTTGAACTTGTAAAAGTGCATTTTTTGGTGTTTACTTTCTAATTATAGTAGGTATAGGTTAGTAAGTTTATGTTAAAGTATAGACATAATTTTTCTTTGGGTTTCCTGAATTTGGGAAACCTGCAGTGATTTAATTTATAGTAGAACATAGATTTCACTTGAAATTTGAAGTCAAGAGATCAGATCTAATAATTTAATATTCACTTTACTCTACACTAGGGTTTCCCAATCTTGTTGAGAAAAATCTAGAAAAGACTGGACTCAATTAGATAATTTGTTGACCCTTGATAACCCTGCACCAAGAGCCTCCCGTGTGGCGTAGACGGCAAACGGGCTTGCCAGAGCACAGACTGAGCCCAATGAGCAGGAGTAGGCTGGTTCCTATCCTGTGTCCTTATCCAGATGCGACCGGGAGATCAAAGGAAAATTGCCAGATGGCTGTCCACGCTAGGGTTTAAATTGGCAACATTTCCCTCAGCTAATCAGTGACTCCTACTGACTTCCTGGGTGACAATAACAAAACAACAAGACATCGATTGTCTATGGCCCTGAATGGCTGTCAGAGATCCAGTGAGCTGGATATAAAAACTGTTCAGGCTTTCTCCCCACCCATCATCAACCAGAGTTCCTTCCATCCATCTCAAAGCCCCACCTGTGTGACCTCTTGTCATGAACAGCGCAGCTGTGACCAGCGTTCTGTGACCATTGGTGTCAGAGCTTATAAACTGGAACCGTCTATAACACGCTCATGGCTGACGCGCAGTCCCTAACCGTCATGGGTTACTTATCCGGTCCGACCGCACTTGAGATCGATCCACTGTGCACAAGTGACCAGCCGGGCTGGTCTGGAAAGTCCCTCTTCTCAGTTTGAGTTCTTTGTGGGACTCTACTGTTCTCACCCTGTGCACAGCAAGGCTGGGCGAGTTAATATGCGGTTAGTGACGTCTTTAATAACGATCAGCTGGCTCCTTGAAGATTAAAATGAATAAAAGGCTGAGAAAATAATACAATTCCCCTCCTAGTCATTGGAATGACAATTTAGAATAATATATTTTCAATGACAAGATACAAAGAATCTGTATAAATCTATTTTAGCTTGGTCTGGTGTTTTGGTTCCTGAGTAAGTGGGCCTGGCTCATGTGACGTCGCTATACATCAGTGGGTCATACAAGATTACGCAATGTCAGAATGTGGAATTGCCACGGCCAGCTTTTCTGTGAGAGGCTACAGTAGCCTTTCAATGGCGGCAAGTCACACACTGGCGCGTTTTCAGGTGTTGCGATGCTTAGACACTAGGTGTCAGTGTTTCTCAATTTCTGAGTGACGCCGCGTTTTGCGTAGTTCCCAATTGGTTCAGACATAGTCTTTCTAATCCTTTAACAGAGGCGGGGGACATGTTCTACTGCGTTTCATTATTCTCATTCTTTCCAATGAGAGTAGAAAGCCTTTGAATCCGCTCCTAGTTTATCTGGAAAGTTGGTTCACAGTTTATGCAAGTCCTGGGTGTTGCCGTCTAATGCGTCCTGTGCCCCACAGTTTGGACTATATCCTGGCAGTCACATTGTTGATGATGTTCTAAGGAGACATTTGAATCTCACAAATGCCCATGTCCACTACTCCTAATACCATGGAATTGTGGAATGTATGGTTCTACAACACTAACACAGTGAAACTGAAAAGTCTTTGCCCTGTTTCCCTTGATTGTGCTCACCTGTAAGTGACTCTGGAATAGAGCATTTTCCCCCCCAAAAAAAGAGTAAAATAAATAAATCAGAAGACCTAAAAATGTGCAGCTCTATTTTAAACACATTGTGGTCTTTTTGAGGCTATTTTAAACACATTGTGGTCTTCGCATGCATTGTAAGACATCTCTTAGGTGTATTGTAAGCAATTTGAAAGTGTTTCAGTAGTCACCTTTTAAAAATGAAAATATTTACACTAGGTAGGAGACAACATTTTGGAAGCGATCTCCCCCATGTATTGAAAAATGATTGGAGAGGCAAAACATAACAGGTTTCTTTGATCACTACAAACACAAGTATGGAAAGCAGATCCAGTACATATCACAAAATACATGCTTTATTGTGACAAAATTGCACTGTACAATGTAGTAATGCACTGAGACATTGGGAAAAACCTGATTTTTCTCTGGCCGCAGTGTAAAATCCTTCGGATGTGATTGACACAATTGTTCGGGTGATGCAGTCTGCTGGTTTTACTGGAGGGGGGAATCTGCATACTTTCCATCATGACGCCGGACATTATGAAGTGATCGTCTTATTTTAGGCCAATGACAGAGTCAGCCAACACAGAATCATCCTTTTCTGCATGACATCACTCGTCTCAAAAGGAACTGAACAAAAGGTTTTTTCCACAAGTAGACCTTACTAATGAAGATCGCCAACTGTGTACACATGTTATTTAAGGGTGAAAATCTACCACCATCCACAATCCTCAAATCGCTTGTCTATTATGTCCAGAAAAACGATCTGGCCCGCAGCAGCCTCCGGTACAGAAAATCCCCGGCCGAGCTCAACGAAGGTTTATGTCTTCACCGGTTTTTACATGGGAAGAAGAAGGTTTACAGGGTGGCGCGTAAGAACACAGAACAGCCACCACTGACAGACACCGTTCCGATCAACCACCGATTTACGACTACGAACTGAAAACAAGGAACATTCATTCTAAAAATAGGTTTAGAGTTTGATTTATCAAAATACAAAATAAATAAGGAGCATTACCTAACAAAATACACATGATCTACTATAGCCAGGCAAGAGTAGGAGGAACCATTTCTGTTGCAATAAAATTATTTTCAATGACATTTCCAATTGTGGAAATTTCCTGAGCCTAATGATGAACTCCTGAATACAGATGCATTTCTTTGTGTTAAATTGTCAAAAAGCCTTCAAACTAATTAAGAGGAGCTAAAAGGCATATCCAGAAAGAGGTGAAAATCCAGGTATCCTAGCAAATGCCCAGCTGCTGTGGCATTACACTGCCCTAACAACCAAACCAAATTACGAGAACAATGTAGTTCAGCTGAGCTAATCTGCCTTTAAACTCAGATTCTGGTCAGACAAGGCAAGAGCAAAATGCTTGATACAATATACCTAATGTAACAATTGGTAACTAACCTATGATGATACTTCAAAGTTTGGGATGGCAAGTTGCGCTTTTTTGTGGGATAAAGCATCATTTTCCAACTAATCTTGAAAGCAATTGACATTCCATTTATGTTAACAGAATATCTTGAGTTGCTAAACCAGAGTAATGATGATATACAGTTTTATTATCTGATTATTGTTGTTTAATTAGCTGATTAATAAAACATGTTTAATCCCTCATTAATATACATCAGTACTGGTATAATTTCATAGCCATTTACCCTATGAACCAGTGATCTTGGTTTTCTAGTTTTGTGTTAAGTAGCGGTCGGCCAAACTGTAATGACCCCTGCATCCCAGAGTTTCACTGAACTGTCTAAAACAACTGCCCCACACAAAGAGTATTAGAGCTGTACAGCAACTGAACGGGTCTACGAATAGTTAAAATGTCTGGACGGGCGTGTCTCACTTCTGTGCCTGCTATGTGGCCATTCTGAAGATGCAAAGGCCTGTGGATCTGTGCAGCTGCTGTGATAGGCTGATCCCCCTGGGGCATGCCCAGAGACCCTGGATCCAGGCACAGCTGCGCACCGATCTGACCCCCGTGTCCTCTGCAGACCAGAGCAATCGCCACCAGAGACCAGCTGGATACACAGAGAAATGTCAGCCTTCATCTGGGTTCTTCAAAAAGATTGTGCTGAAAATAGCAAGGGGACTATCCCAAACCTAACAGCCAGATTTATCCATTTTATTTATCCATTGGGGTTTAATGAAGAATGACTGAGACTAAGATTGTGTCAAAGTTCCTGAGATTAACTCAGGAACTAATGATCCCTCCAAACATTTGAACCATCAACAGAGACAGCAAGCATTAATAATCGTGCAAACAACATTTTGAAAAAAAAAATTTAAAGAAGAAATGTAAAAACAATGTGCGATATGATATTTTTTTTTTTTTTTTTTTAATTTTCCTGTACTTGTTTTGGTGTACAGCAGTGGGGTTCACACCCATCAATGGCAAAACAAGTTCCAGTACTTCCCTTCTGCACAAACAAAGAACAAACATTTATCACTAGTAAGAAAGTGTCTCAGAGGTCACACATTTAAATATAATAAACACGATACATAAGGTTGTAGGGGCAATTACAGTATTGTGAGCATACCATCCTATTTGTTTTGGCAAGGTCAGTGCAATAGCAGTTGCCCGACTAGACAGAGAGAAACACACTGTGATGAATATGTTTAAATTAGGCCTCTATTAATAGCATCCGGGGCTAACAGTTCTGAACATCGTTTCTTTATCGAGTAGAGAACAGTGTTTTTATATTAACCTTTTCACACGAAAAACTTCACATGAAACGGTGTGCGATTGTATTAAAATACAAGGTGTGTAACCTCCAGGAACAACGGGCCTCCTGCGCGTGCTATCTAAGGTATCGGAGCAGCCCTGAGACCACACACACAGTCTTTAATGCGGCAGAGCTAACGGCACTCGTCTCACTACCAACAGATCACATTCGGGAACCTCACCGGTATCCGTCGAAACACGAGGCACGGTGTGCACAGAAGAGTGCGCCTGGGGACCAGCGCGGAGAGGACGGCCGGTAAATACCACAGTGGTTTCCCCACCTTTGGGGCTACGCCGTGGGGGCGACTGGGGAACTCGGTGGGAAGGCGAGGGGGACGGGGGTATGGATTTCGTTGGGTTGCCCGGGCAAGCTCTTCCAATGCGGGAGCCGTTATACGGTGGTCCGACACTTGGGGAAGATGGGCCCCCCTTCAAGCCTTCTCTTTCGCACTGCAGAGACAAGTGAGCACAAGATCACAAGATGTTTGCAGAACACCGGTGAATCTGCCTGCTAACCTTTTCACTAGGCTGGCCTTTTAAAAGGGACAGGTAGCAACCAAGGTGAATACCTTTCTGTTCTACATACCTTTTCCTGTGAAAACACACACTAATAACAGCAAAAGTGGATATAAACAATCCACGATCTGGGATCAGTCTTCTGATTGCACCTTACCTTACCTGCGCAGATACATGCTGCAGCTACAGCACCTAATATGGGTGTAGTGGATCAGAAGGCGCGAATGCACAGTGCGAGAGAAAAAAGGAATTCTCTTAAATTAGAGCACCATCTGTCATGTTACAATCATGTTTACACGGAAAGAAATACTTTCTCAATAAGCTTGACAGGACGTTAAACTGCCCCTCTTTTTATTGCAGATTAACTGTCAGATGCAGCCGCGCGTGAGCAGAATCTGCTTTACATCAGCCGTTGTGCACAAAAGCAAGAGGCAGGGAGAAGGTGGACAGGAGACAAAAAAAGGAAGAACAATCAGCACAGCGAGAACCGCTCCTCCAAGTCCAGAAGGGGGTTGGTGGCGGCTGGAGAGGGTGAAGGAGGGATGCAGAGACACTCCCACTTAGAGGAGGAGGAAGTTCAGCCGCTTTATGGGCCAAAGGAAACGTGAGGCGTCATGGCGGGCTCCTCCTTCAGTCCTGTGATGACATGGGTTTGGCCTCACTGCTGAGGACCCACCTTTCGCTTAAAGTTAAAGTTTTATCCTACAAGAGACCATTTTTCACCTGGTACGGGGAAAAAAGCCACATAGAGCGCCATTTGATTAAAAAATCTGCACGTGAGGAAGTGCATTGGTCTGCACAAGGTATGAAAGTGGATTTGGCTCTGAGCACATGTGCTGAAAGCATTCTCATCCCTTGAGGAACGCATCATCCACCAAGGTGCGCAGAAGGAGGAGGGAAAGAACTTCGCACAGACTCAGAGCAGCATAGAGCCAGCAAGGGGAGAAGAGGGGCCCAGAGACAGTGGGGCGAATCTCACAGCATATGAAGAAGGAGATTCAAAACCTCGCTTTACTTTGACTTTGACGTGGGCTTGAACTTTTTGCGGAAAGCCTTCTCCAGCTCCGGCACAGATAAGGTGAGGGTAAAGGAGCCGTCTGAGTCGGACCGAACCACTCGAGCTGCAACACAATAGCATGTGTACAACACACACACACACACACACACACACACACACGCACGCACAATGGGAATAGAGAGATTCAGTTTAACACTTGAACAAATCCCTAGAGACCAACAGGCTACTCCAACGTATCTTCCGTAGTAGAACAGAATATACACTAAAGAGTTGAATATTACACACTCTCATTTATAATCCCCATTAGGGTGTTTTTGTTTTGTGTGAACTTGGTTCTCCCGCCTGACGTTGACTGGGCCCTCGTGTCCAGTTCGAGTGCAGATGTGACCCCGTGGTGACAAGGGGCCACTCCCCGCCCAGTCCCGGGGCCGGACCGGTGGGTTTTCCAGATTCCAGACAGTTTATTCTGGGATGTGACGCAGCCTCTCACGAGGGGGCAGCCTTTATAGGCTGAGTCCACGGGCAAGTAGGGTGGTGGCACTGTCCCCATGGTGCCAGTCCTGTCCCCCGGCTCAGGTCCATCACAGGAGCATAGCTCTTTGCCTCTGCTCCCACGCAAGGTCGTCAGGGCCAACTGGGACCGCGATTCTCCCCAGCTGTTGTAATCCCCCTGGAAGAGCTGGTGAAACCCTGGGCTGATATTATGTCCCCTGTCCCCTCACCAGGCTGTCTCAATTGAGTTCGACCAACAACGTCGTGTTTAAAAAAGCTTATAATTAGCGTGCTGACACACGGTCTCTGTGTTAAATATCCACCCAGCCTACAAAAACCAGGATTCCTGTTACTCTTTCAAATGTACGTTTTTAGCTCTTAATACAGTCCACTCAACACATCTTCTGCAGGGCGGAAAAATACAGCCATGTGGGCTTGCATCAGTATCTGAGGGTATAAAAGGGATCTCTGATGTTCAGAAAAAGTTTTCAGTTGCCTTAGGGTCAAGCAGAAACCTTTTGACCACTTAGTAAATTGGTGCATTTGTTTCTTGTACATGGCATAGCTTTTAGTTGACTTCAACCCATTTAAGTGGGGGGACTATGGAGACAGAGCTTTAGTTGGTAATGAAGCGAATGTGGTGAGGTACATTGACCCCCCATATGAGTGAACAGGGACAGCTAGACTAAACAACGGTACGAATGTGTATAAACGTATACGTGTGTGTGTGGCTTCCCAGACCGGGTCCAGGACTCACCCAGGTCGTTGTTGCTCATCATGGCATTGGAGCCTCGCAGCCGCGGCCCCTGCTGGGTGAAGTGGTAGCCGAACTTGAGCAGCGTGGTGTTCTTCTCCAGCATGCTGGCGATCTCCATCTCCACCTTGTTCCCCAGCGGTTGGCTCTGCAGGGAGCAGCCAAGTAAAACCACCGCCCCATCCTCAGACACCGTAACGGCTGAGCTCAGCGTAACCAGGTGTCAATTATTTCTGTACAGTATTCAGCCACACTTCCTAAGCTTACACTGCTGTCATATGCTCAGACGGAGTGCTTTATCTCGGTCGGCCCAGTAAAAAATCTGTTAGCAGCAATGAGACTCAGGATGTGTAAGGTAGATCTTACTGGATGAAGCCAGTCTTCTAAGCATTGAATCGTGCCTCTGCGATCGTCCGTTCTCACGTGTCTTGACTGTGCTCAGTTGGAGAGCTGTGAGCCTTGTGGGAAAAAGACATGTACCTGGTTGTCAATTTTGAGCTCTAGCAGGGTGGTGTTGGACTGCAGAGCCTCCACCAGTGCCAAGACCCCGGCACCCGTGATGAAGTTGGACTCCACGTTCAGGCTCTTGAGAGAGGTGTTGACTTTCAGCATGTCTGCCATGGCCTACAGAGACACAATCGTTCATCAGTACAAAACCCCCAACTTATTTCCTTTAATCTCCTGTGAAGACAAAAACTGCAAGAATCTAGAATTAGCTCGACAGTTTTTTGCATTATTACCTCTGAGCTGTTCCTCATCTGCCTGGTTTTCTACTAATGCAGTAGCAATAAACCATCCTGTGTGAAGCACACACCTATATTCCCCTACAGTGTTGGTAGCTGAACAGGTGCTGCCTAAATAATGCAACAGCGATAGCTTGTGGAGACAAAACTGTAGTCAGCGGCGGAAGACAGCGAGCAGCCGGGGTTCTGCAGACAGTGGAAAAGACAGCACTCACGTAGGCCACAGGGTCGTTACTCCGGGTTCCCACAATGCTCAGTCGCTCCACCACCACATTCCCTTTCAGAGCCTCCGCGTAGGCCTTCAGGGTGGGCACCGGAATGTTCTGGAGCACAGACATTATCTAAACGTTAACAACCCAACCAACATCAGGACGGACTTTCAATCTGAACCTGCAAACGGATCACAGTTCAGCCGGCAAACCCAGTAATAATCCACGAGTGAAAACAAGAACTGCCAAAAGAACTGCTTCCACACCTTGATGTTGTTGAGGTTGACCTCAAGCAGGTCGGGGTCGTTGCTCTTAATCCTCATCAGGGTGTCCTCAACATCGGTGGCATTAGGCTGCTCATCAGGGACTGGTTTATACTGGGCACACTGGATAACACCTTAAAGGCACAATAGAAATGCCCCATGCACACACACATAGCGCTTAACTGTTGGAGCTCTATTAACTAGACGAGAGTGTTTGCTTAATTAAAAAAATGTAAATGTTAATTACAATGTCAATGCAATGTTAATGTAATATAAATGTAATGTAATTGAGAAACCTACTGTTCAAGCCCTGTTTGTTGACAATGGTGCTGCTGGCCAGGGCTTCGTAGTACTGCTGGTTACTCATCAGGGTGTGCATGCCCAGGATAGCTGGGAATAAAGAGACAGTGTCGGGGAGAGATCAAAAAGGCTGAGTCTGAGACAGGGAATCCAGAAAGATGGATACTAATATCAGGACCGATGCAATGCTGTCTGGCCCACACCACATGCCACAGATCAGCTCACAGATACCCCTTCACAAAGCAACACAACAATAAAACAAACATTTCAGCAGGACGCAAACTATCATCAGGCAGACAGGCTCAGAGTGGCAACATACAGAATGAATCTCTCTGTCCCTTTTCCTTGGAAAGAACGTTGATAAAACCTTAAGGAAATATATAAAGAGCCTTACCTATGACTGCTTTTTCTTTGATATTCAACCTAAACGTGCCCTAACACTTTGACAGGAAAACAAAACACTAGAGTATAGAATTCTGGCCTTCTAGACAGGATTGATTAAGGTAAGACACCTGTTTGCCGTCCTGGCACACATCATTTCTAGAACAGCTAGATGACTCCATACAAACCACAGGTAGGCAACGCTCTTTTTCTACTTCACCGATTATAAAAAGCCGCTGGTTTTCTTAAGTAGGTTGCTCAACGGACTCTTCATTTAGAGGCCATGAGTCATACTGAGCATTAACCCAGTGCTCCTCTTTAAACATGTCCAAACATTAGTGGGCTTAATTTATGGTCTTGGGCGTACACACAGCACTCATTGATGGCTGAAATATGTCCTGTTAGGCTACGGCTACATAATGTGCAGTCCAATTTGGCACACCAGGGCAGCCCTTTAACATCGCATTTTCTGAGAAGCAGCGGACATTACCCCGATGGAGCCAAAAATAAAAACTATACATGTGCCACCTCGGTTCATAAAGCGAAGAGGCCGATTTAGCTGGCATAATCTGATTAGCCACCTCGGTTTATAAAGGCAAAAGGGTGATT
>JAOYSI010007817.1:0-69873 GCA_025775065.1 Hiodon alosoides | reverse complement strand
CAGCTGGCATAATCTGATTAGCCACCTCGGTTTATAAAGGCAAAAGGCCGATTTAGCTGGCATAATCCGATTAGCCACCTCGGTTTATAAAGGCAAAAGGGTGATTCAGCTGGCATAATCTGATTAGCCACCTCGGTTTATAAAGGCAAAAGGCCGATTTAGCTGGCATAATCCGATTAGCCAGCACGGTTTATAAAGAGAAAAAGGGCGATTTATCTGACATAATCGGATTAGCCATCTCAGTTCACATGTGTGCACAAGCCCGAGAACTGCGTGCACCCCCATTTACCCCAGGCAATCGCATAGCATTCTCAAAACGTTTCTGCAACGCTGACTGCGCATTACTTGAGAGGAGGGACCGCCTAAATGCCATGCACTGCTACCCAAAGACAGGGCCTCCTAGCAGCTTACAGTCTTGCGGTGATGACTAATGGAATGGATGATGGTCTCATGGTGAAGGGGCAGGGGGAGAAGGGTGGCGTGCTGGAAGACAAACACACGTGGTCAGGGTGGAGATGGACAGAGCATCAGAGCGTCAGTCATAGAGCTGAAATGTTTGTCGGCAGAATGCATTCATATTGGGCAGATCACATATAGTGATCAAAAGCACAGGGACAAAATCATTCCTATACCAACCCATTTTAAATATCCCGCTTATTATAAAACAATTCGCCTATGTAATTTTGATGCAGCCTCACAATGTAATATAATATTCAATTAGAGTGCAACGATACGTAATCCAATTAAGCCTCTTTGAATCTCATCAAATATCTCATCTCACATTTCACATAAGGCTCCTTGCGTGTGCTGTTAACACAGCAGACGCGCAATGATCCACGGTACAAGTTGGTGCTAACTGGTGACGGCGCCATATCGCTACAAAATTACAGCAACAGAGACGTTCCTCTGATTACAGCAGCGACACTGAAAAATAATGTTGTCAATAATCTCAAATAGTCTACGTTGCTGGTTTGAATGTATGTGTTTTGTGAAAAAGTAAGTGATGTGCACTTTCAAGCATGTTGCTGTTTAAACTAGATTTTTTTTAGTTAATTTGGATCGTGAACTTAAAACTTAAAGCTCAGATGAGACAGAGCGTTCGATCTTTTAATATAGCAATTTCCTCAACCAAAAGTAGCACATAAACTATTTCGATTTGGAACAATCTCTTTCCTCGATAAACATGTTTAAAGTTGAGAGAATGTAGTTACAGTAAAAGCCATTTCTCTATCTATATTGTCTGTTATTTCAGTTATTCTCTGAATCATCCACTTACTGATGATTCTTATAAGAGGAATGGACTCTACTTCCATCAAAATAATGTAGCAAGAGTGAGTCCAAAGATAGACCTGCTTATGCCAGTTCTACGTCAGTGTTCTCCTTTGTTCGATAAATCGTGCAAGACGTCTCTGCAAATTAGTAACTACTTCTCTTCGTTTCGGCAGATTTTTTATTGTTTTACAGAGACCAAACCATCCATTAAAAGACTCTGAGCTCGTACGGAAGCTGCAGTGTAACTGCGAGAATGTGTTTGGGATGCAGAACATTCAGCTTGACGGCAACAGAAAAAATCCTACGTGTTAGTTTATCGTTACATTGTTCAGTCGTAACACCACATCAGTGCTATGAGAAACTGCAGCACTCTGTTCTAGAACCACACTGACTACTGAAATCTTTCACTAGTACAAGAACAGATTCATTTGTTTGTATTAGATTCACATTTTTTTGTATCTGTCAGAATCTTAGGAAACCCAACCAATTACTTGCTGTATTTTGAGTTTTTAATCATTTGCAGTTCCAAATCACAAAGTACTCAACAGGATTTTCAAATATATTTAAATGTTGAATTTAAAAAAATAAAACGGCCTCCAAAATATCCTCTCTAGGGTCAACACTCACTTTGCACAAGCTACTTTAACACTGTGGCAACCTGGTCACAACCTGGTCTGGATGCAATAGTCAAAATACGTTGAAGTTAAGACCTTCTAAGGCAATATAGGCAATTATGGTAGTTTGCAGCCAAATAAATTATTGAAAATAGTTCTAAATCATATATTATATACATTATATAAAAGACAACAGTGTTTTTATAAAAACATTGTTAATTGTTTACTATGTAAATATATTCAATCAAATCTTAGTTACATATACACTCAGAGTGTATTCTAGATATCAGGGTCTTTTCACTTATAGTGTATCACTACAGGAAGTTCAGACTGAGGCCTTCACGCATATCCGGTACACAGCACAAGACTGTGTGTGTGGGTGTCTGTTTGTCTTTTTGCTTGTCTGTTTATACGTGTGTCTGTCTGAGTGTGGATGTAAGTGTGTGTGTGTGTGTGTGTTTATGTGCTTGTATTGTGTATACATGTGTCTGTTTGACCATGGAGGCAATGTGTGTTCGTGTCTTGGCGTATGTGTGGGTGTTAGATTTTTTGAGCGCACGTGCGTCTCTAAGTACCTGTGCGTGTGTGTTTGTTTTTTGGCCGTATGTGTGACTGGTGTGTGTGTGCGCATGTGTGTTTATGTGTGTGAGAGTGTGCATTTGTTTGGGCTTCTGCGTGATTGTCCCCTTTACCTGCAATGTCACAGAGCTCAGCATCACTGGCATTGGCCAGGGCCTCCTCCAGCTCAGGCTCCAGGGTCACATCCTCCATGATGGGATCCACCGACGTCTTCTTGGGCACCCAGGCCTTCCCTGGAGGGATAGATTTCAACTTAACCACAATGAACTAAGAGAGCAAGAGCTCAGAAGACCCACAGGACAGTTGGGGCCATGCCCTTATAGTATTACCTAGAAAAATCTCTGGCATTTGGCAGACAACCTGGGATTAAGTGCATGAACTCAAAAGGGGAGGTTGGAGAACGCAGAGTGCCAGCCTTTTATCCACAGTGCGGCGCATCGTGGATTTTCCCTTGTTAAATTGTTTCCATGTCGCACACGCTGACAACACAAGTGGCACACTTGTCTGACTAGATATCAACATGGTCTGCCATAGAATGGTGGCAGAAGGGGTAAAAAAAGGCTTAAGCACCAAACAGCGCAGCCTACCTCTCTTCTCTCCAGTGAAGGGCACCAGGTCCTCCTTGTCCGGGTGCTCCTTGGCCTGCTTCTCCAGGTGGGCCAGCAGGCTGTCCCTCTGGAAGGTGCCCGTAGGGGCCTTCTTGGTCTGGTCTTTCTGCCTCATGCCCGCCGGCAGCAGAGCGTTCTGACCATGCGAGTTGGAGGAAAGAGGAGAGGGCAGATGATCACCGGGCCAAAGCCAAAAAGAGCATGCGCTTGCTTTCCCTTTCGCTAAACAGAAAGATGTGGTAACTCACTAAATTTGTGTGATGTTTCAGTAATCCAAAATAATTACCTCATGAAATATTGAAAAATTGTTTTGAACAATAGAGGTGATATAGACCAGAACAGCAACAACAGATACCAAGAAGAAAACAAAAACGCCAATATATCGTCCAGTATAAAAGGAAAATATAACGAATACTCAAAACATGGCCAAAAGTTAGACTTTATAACCCTAGACGAAAGCTCCTAAGAATATCTCTGACAGCTTTGACAAGATCAAGACAGAGGGTGACAGAAACATTATCAGCAAGATATCATTATCATTCTCTGAGCCACTTTCTATAAAGGGGCTGAGTTAGAACAAAGGCAGACGTTCACAAGCATTTCACACAGCTTCAGTAGCACTATTCTTGGACTAACTAGTACTGATGTGGGCCACTCGTGGGCTGTTCAGAATAACAGCTAATCTTAGTGTTTGATATCCACCCTGAGTACTTGGTTGTATCCTTAAATGGTGGCACTGCCCGGTACTTGGTTCAGAGCACTGGGAAAAGAGGAATATGAGCTCCCTTGTTCACACACTGGACTATTTCGGCATTGGCCTGCGCCGCTTGTTTATGTGCTGCAGCCCACGCAGGCCTCCTTCCATCTTACCGAGAAGACCCGGGGCCCCCCGAACATTGTCAGGGCTGGCAACCGGCACAAATAAAACTTGAGTTTCAAGGGTGATAAAACCATCTCACTTCAAATCCCCTGGTTTGTGAGGGCTTGTCTCGTTTTACGAGTCACCGCCCCGACGTCGCTGCCCTCACAGACCTCTGAAAGTGGGTCACGGACACAAGTGGGAGCTCAGCGCGTCGTCAGAGCGCTAACTGGCAACCTCACGGGACTCACATCGGGGTCCAGCTCCTCAAGCTCGTCCTCCAGCCTCCTCAGCTCCTCCTCAGAGAGCTCCCTCAGCAGCTTGTCTTCGTCCACGTCCCGGTACTTCTCCATCTCCTTTCTGAACGACATGGTGGAGTAGGAGGGGAAAAAAGACAGGAAGGACAAAAAACAAACAAAAAAAACACCGACAAACGAAAAGGCTAAGAGCTCCTCTCCCACAGGGTCTTCAGGAGGATCTGCAAAAACAAGGGCAATGATAAGAGATTAGAGAGATCATCACTGATATGCTTTTTGTAATCTCAGTCTGACTGAGATACTGAGCTCTGCACATTAGGCTTGAAATCTCTCCATGACACCCTTTCTATCCTGGTTTTTGTTTTCAACACCCAATTAATAAAATCGGTCTCAAAGGGTTTATAGCTTGACATTGCTTGATAATTATCTGCTAGGTCATTTGCAACCAAGAAATGTAATCATACGTTTTATTTAAATGAACATATAAACACCATTTATATATATATATGTTCCAACGCAGGCTAGTTAAAAGTTCTCTAAACGTTATAGAAGTTCCTTTGCCCAGGCCAAGTCAAACGCCTGCGGCAGCTTCGCACCACTGTCATGCAGACATATACTCATCTGTTCATTTATTAATTGCATGATGCATGAAGAAATGTCACCCCGCACGTGAGGCAAAACTCGGAGTGTTCCCCGCTGTGGAGTCAGGCAAATCCGGCCGGGAGAAATAATAGGACTACATTGTAAACTACGGACATTGTCCGCTAGCGCAAACCTGTTTTTAGAAAGCAAGGGCTCGCCGTGGGAGACTAGTTTGAAAATTTCGGTTAGATCTGCGCGTTTTTGCTAGGAATTGCTCCCAGAACCTATGGCGACCATTCGTTCGCAATAAGAAATGACAAGATGCAAATAAAGCGTTCTTTTAAATATAAAGATATACAATTTTATGACTTGGTGAACGCTTAGCCTACAACCGAATTACGCGTAATTATTTTTTTGTAAATCTGCAAAACATTGAATAATTTATCATGTTTTTTCTCGTGAATAAAAATATTTATTTACGAAACATTTGACGGCAGGTGTTTACTAGAAGTAAAACAAAAAAAGTACTATTTTTGTTACAGGCTATTAATCAAAACGGTTGACAAAATGCATAGTTAAAAACATTCAAATATAATTTAAATACAACAATTTTGTATTAATATTAAATATTGATTTACATACTTGAGTCAACTAAATAAAACTTGGCACAGTACCGTGTGAGGGTTGCAGCCTCAAAATACAAGATAGGTTTCCCTAAAATCTTATTCCACTTATACGGTAGCGTAACTTTTCTTTGTTAGCTACCAGCAAGCATGTTTAAATAAATTACTTTTTAAACTTTTTACTTTTTAAAAATAACTTTTAATTGAATTAATTAAAATGACGGCGTAATGAATAATTAGTTTACACATTAATATTTCCTCTGTTTACGTATTACTTTTATATTTTCCGTCTCAACTAGTTAATATATTAAACTGTATACGTCTGAACACAAAACAAATTAATCAACTGGTCATAGAAAGGTTTTTAATTAACTCTAGATTACCGGGATAGGAGGAGGTAAAGGTCTATTTATAGCATGCGGGTCATGCTTGTGACAGCTGAATAGTTTGACCAGATATGGTTCTTTTCAGAGCAGACGGGAAAGTCACAAATGTATAAAGAAAGGCAAGTTCTTACCTTACAAGCAAAAACCACCACAGGTCCAGCAAAAAAGTTTGATTCCAGTCGGTCGGTAATGTGAACAGGGACTGCCGACCTTCCTCAATGCCTTTTTCTAAATTTCCAGCCGCACTATTAAGGAACTCGTTGTCAGAGCTCTAGTAGCCGATAAAGTACTCCTCCTCGCTTGGCTGCCAGTCAAATGATGTCATCTTCGCTCGCGGTTCAAAGCAAGCACGGTAACGGGCGAGTTTGGTCGCAACGCTGTTTTCGGATTCAGGCCATTGATAGCAAATATCCGGATACGTTAACAACGATAGCAATATTTAGATTAGTATTATGGAAATTGTAAAACAGTTTAAGAACTACCGAATTTATTTTTCACGGAAAAAGTTTTGAAAATATCCACGCACGGATTATCAGCGACCAATGTACTGACAGAATACATAACACTCATATAATTTGTTGTCGCTGGCTTCCTCACGTATCACTTGAACCCATGCCGTACATAACATATTTATAGTATATTAGATCATAAAAGGTTATAAAAGAACTAAACAAACTATAGGTGTATGTAAATTTTTAATTAAAGTGCTGCAATGTCAAACTTTATTTCTACAGCATTATAATCCTGCAGTTGTGTAAACCCTAACCCCATTAAACACATAACTTAATACAGAATACAGACAGACTAACACCAACTACTTTTGCTTGTTTTTGAAAATAATTCAGCCATTTGTCTCCCAAGTCTATAAAAGTTATAATACCCTCATCAGCAACTATAAACCCTGTGTACAAAACATACATAAACTAATTTCAAACATTTGAAAGTGCAGTGTTTGCAAGTCAAAAAGTTAAGGATACTATTATGAATACTAAATACCACACAAAGCATCTGGAAAGACAAATGGCTTAATGGTAACAAACAAAAGGAAAGGTTAATTCTGCAACAAAAAAAATGTAATTTAAATTATTAACTTTGTAAACCAGGTCAGTCATTGCAGTCGATTTGGAGCATGTTAAGTGCATGTTCCGAGTTTTCTAAGCAGTTGCAAAGTTCCTTAGGTGCCACATTAAGTCAGTGGCATTAAGTGGTCAGCACCTCTGCAAACTCTGACATTATGTTGTGTACCCAGATGTCCTCCTCTTCCAGGGAGGTGTCCACAAGATAGACCTCCACTTTCCTGTCCCAGGGCTGGGGCCCCTCGTGAACCGCCTCGATTTGGGCCACCAGCGGTTTCTTCTCCACATGGTTCCTGAACACGATGGAGGCCTCCTCTGACCAGTGCCTGGGCTTCACTCCTGCAGGGGGGTGAGGGCAGGGTAACAAGAGTCTTCACACCAGGATTCAATGATATACCAATATAGATTAAGTCAAATTTAATTTGTGTGTTTGTACACATATCTTCCTAATAATAGCTTTGCAGCTGCTGATATTCTGGATACCACACGTCTTACAGACTTTCAAAAGAAAACTCCACTGCAAGGCATGGAAATGTTCTGAATGTATACGAAACCATTCTACTCCACAGTGACCACCAGAGGGCCCTACACTCCATTAATAAGAGTAGGAAATTGTGTATTGTGAGAGTATTTTCAGGGCAGACCAAACTTAGTCATATAACGCATTGAGTAATTTTTCTCATTAGGCTGGTAACCTCCATATTACACAATGATAAAGGCTGGTAACCTCCATATTACACAACGATAAAGGCTGAAAGGAAGCAGACCGAGAGAGCATCAGGAGAGCGCTCCCGCGTTTCCTCACCTGCCAGCTGAGCCGTGACACCCTGGAAGGGAAGCTGCCGGAACTCCTCGATGAGCGGCTGCAGCCTGGCGTTGCTCACCAGCTCGTGCCGGCCGTAGTCAAGCTCGTACACGGACACCAGCCCGTTGGTCAGCACGCCCTTCACCAACACACGGTGCCAGCTGCCACGGAGACAGAGACACCACAAGCTCAGCGGAGAGCCCAGTTCGGAACCAGCATCACCAAAGCAGACGACAGCGGTCACGCCCACTCACTTGTTCTCCACTTTGGCGGCGTAGATCTGGTTCTTCTCCACGCTGATGAGCCGCTCCTCAGTTTTGTTGTAATAGAGGATCATCTCGCCCATCAGCACCACCAACTTATAAAGATCTTTCCAGGGCTGAAGCACAAAGTGGCCAGGGTGGCAGGCCACCGGCACATAGATGTCCACGTTGTGGCCAGGCCGGGGCAGCTCCAGCGCGGGGGGCAGCAGAGGGGGTGTCGCCGGGATATCCCTGGTCTCCGGCTGCTGGGGCTTCCTGGGCAGGATCTCGGCCGGAGCGCCGCCCCCACTCAGGAGCAGGTCTCCCCAGAGCTTACACAGGTCGGAGGTGGCCATCTGGTGGTTGATGCTTCGCTTTATATCGCAAGTATCCCGGGAGGCAAACAGGTAGACCTGTGCCAAGCCTTCAGCCTCGGCCAGCTTGGCTACCTGGGTGGAGATGGAGGCACGGACCATTTCAAATGTTAAAATGATAAAGGTATAAGGGGCATCAGTAGGATACTCACCATGGCTCACCAATCATGGCATCTGGAGGCAGAAAGGCCTCCTGAATCCTCCATTACTGAGATGGTTAATCAGAGTCAACGTGGAAGCTATGGCCAAGCAGAAACAGATCTGCCCAACAGTGCCACAGTTAAGAATATTTGGGCCTAAGACAACTACCCCACCACCCCGCATACACAGATCAGACCTAGAAAGGGCCCTGCAAGGTCCAGGCACAGGACAACGTTCCACTCCTTATCAAGAGCCCCAATGCCCAAACCAGAAACTCTGTAGATACTTGCCTTTATGCTGCAGTTGGTAGAATTGAGCACAGCGTCTCTGAGCCACAGCACGGCGTCTGGAGTCCAGGGGCGCATGTTCAGTGGCAGGTCCACAAGAGAACACTTAACAACCTTAGAGATGGGAGAAAATTAAACTAATTTGTCAATTATGCATCATGTGACTGAATTTAATTTGGTTTTGTTTGGAACAGCAGGAAGCAATACTAAGAAGTTATTACAGCCTCTTTGACCCTATTGGCTGACCTGGGGTGGGATGGTGATGAGGTCGTGCAGGAAAGGGGGCGGGATCTCCCTCAGCTCGATCACCTCTAGGGAGGCAGGGAAGCCCAGGTCCACAAACTGGACATCCAGCACACGCCTGCCATGCAGGTTGGTGACCTGAGACCGAGAGGGCAGTAACGCAAGTTGAAACGGACCTTTTCAAGCGTTGCAGCCCCTTACCCGCTTGCCACTCACTCAGTCACTCATTGCCTCATGGGATACTTCGAGGGTGTCTAAATAAGAGACCTATAACCTATAAGAAACGCATTATTTTATTTAAGAGAATGTCTACTATTATCATTCTGAATAGATGGCACACTTTGAGTCATTATGGAGGCAGACTGAAAATCTTTAACGAGAGAATACGATGACAATAGCTAAACCTACAACTCTATGAGGACCATTAGCAGTCATTTAAAATTGCTTGCCTCAGCAGCAAAAGACCTCTTACCTCCACACGCGACCATCGACCCCTGTATTGCGCCAGGCAGAATTTTCCACAAAAGGGCTGGGAGACCAGGAACTCCGATGTGACCTTTCAAACAGGAAATCACATATTGCCTCTTGTTCTACAAGACCCACCATATTAAACTTAAAAATTGCTAAAATGTAACTAAGTTTTAAAACACTGGACACTTGGTTTGTCCGCCAACAGTGGCTATATTTACTGCAAGTGATGTGGCATAACTGATGTCATTAGTAAGCTTGGTCACCGTCATTTGACGTTTCATGCTAAATTAGATAGATAGTACCATTACTATGTAACTTAACATTAAGTCTGTGATAGCTAGCTAACACAAGATAGTTAGCGATGATATATTAGCTAATGACCCATCACTAATTTTTCAAGTGGCATATTTTAACTATATCATTTTAAAATAAATTTTGAGAGATAATCACTTAATTCACAGCACACTCAAGCTAAGCCTATATCTAATCGCAGCAAGGACGGCGTGAGCAAGGGACAAAGGGACAAACTGGGAGAACCATATAGAGACCGTTGACCGTAACCCTGCAGCAGTCTCAGAATCGTAAATTCTATGACACAAACTAAAGAATTTGGCACCTCCGTAATGACGCCAGGCATGAGGTGGATTGCAAACTGACCAACAGAAATGTGGGACTGGAAATGTGTTAATCGAAAATATAGCTGGAGTGTTTAAAATAGAGCCCTTGCGGGTAATGGTGTGAACCAGTGAGCTTCAAGAAACAGTTTTTGCTCCCAAGTGTGTCGTAATTTCAAGTCGGTTTCTGCACATACAAAAAACAATTGGGAGCATTTTATTTACTTCATGAACTGGTCTTTACTGTTAGCACCAGTGTGTGTGCATTACACTTTTTCTAATGGCAGGTACCAGGTCTAGTATACCTGAGAGTTAAAGTAGGCCTCCGTCTTCTCAAGTATCCTTTCCAGCATGCCTCGTCCTGGCGAAGGCAGCTGGCAGACAATGGAGCCATCGGAACAGACGTTGGTGACATTCACGTTCGTGTAGGTGGCGTCGACCTGCAGAAAGTGATAAACAACCCCAGGAGCACGGATAGCAAGACATAGTGTCCCAAAAAGGGCTGAGATGTTTATTATAAATGCACGATACGAGGTAATTCCAAAGGACTACGGCAGCATTACTAGTGCATTTTAACTGGAAAACAGAACTGGGTCCACATTAACGCACTATTGTGAAATTTGTGAAGCACTTTGTGATATTTGTTTATGTAAGGCTCTATATAAAATAAATATTATTATCATTATTCTTATTATTATTGTAGGACTAAGTAAGAGGTTTACCTGCAGAGAGATCTCAAGGTGTTTTTCCTGCAGGGCCTTCACACATGCAGCGTTGATGTTGAGGTCATCATTATGTGACGTGTCGTAAAGCACCATCAAGGGCGTCTCGCCCCTCTCCAGAATCTCGGCCAGCAGTATCTTCCCACAGGCCAAGGACTCAAAGGTCTTCAGCACAGCAGGTTCACGGCAGAAGGGCTCCAGACCTGATCAGGAGTGAAACTTGGGTAAATAAAGGATTATAATTTTTAGGATTCGCTTGGCTCGGTTCTACCCGCCTGAACAAACCATACCTCATTTTCAATAAGCTCACCTACATCATAGGACGCATAAAATTCACTCGTCTAAGCGTTTGGGACAAGGGCTATAACACAGTACAAGAAAAAATGACCTGCTCACAGTTCCAAATCAAATAACCTTTCTGATCTGGACTGAATATGGTGCACTGAACTCACCAGCTAACCTACACCTTGCTGCTTGGAATGGCAGTTTGGTGAATTCCTGGTGCAGCTCCATCAGTTTGGTTCTGCTGACGACTTCCGCAAATCCATGATCCACATAGTACACCTGGGGGACAAGAGGAGAGTGCAGGAGCTCACCCACCCGTCCCGCCGAGGCCACAGAGCGGCCTGCGGCGAGCCCAAAGCCCTCCTCACCTTGACCATGTCGGCCTCCACCTCACACACCCGTGCTCTCAGGACCTCCTCTTCTTCCTCCTCCACCCTCACGGCGGTCAGCTGGCCGGTGGCCGGGGAGAGCAGTTCCTTACGCGCCATGCCCATGCTGTAGAATTTCTGCATCTTGTCCTCTAGCGCCTCCTGGGCCTGGGAGTAGCCCTCCCCGACGTACCTTCGGGGCACATTACCTTGGTCAGCACCTTGAACTTCATTCGAACAAGCTTAATTAACAAACTCCAAATCAAAAACCAATTGCAGATAGGAGTGAGAAAATAAACTTTATTCGAATAAATCCAAAAGCCGTTTACACTGATCACCTTATCCAAGGTTTCTAAATCAATGATAACATTTATGCTTCCGTCATCATCATTATTATTATACTGTTGATTCCTCGGATGACCATAAGCATGTTTGTAAATGTAAATTTTTTACTATAGTTCTAACAATACTAACTCATTTTCTAAAGGGCATGTTAGCCTTTAGGTGAAAACACAGCAGAAACCTAGCCCAGGGCCTGGAGGGACTTGGCAGGGGAGATGGTGGCTTACCTGAGGACCACACTGTTGGTGCTCCCAGCCTCCACCACTAACACGGATGGGTACTCTTCGGCGGGGATGGACAGTGGGGGCACAGTCGGGGGGCTGAGCCTCGCATTAACTGCAGTCACCTCCTCCTCCTCCTCCTCCACCTCCTGGGCCCATGACTTCCCCCCGCTCTCGGGCTCCGCCGCGCGGGCGTACAGGATTGCCTTCTTAGTGTTTTCGGCCATGGGATACTCAACAGTGCAGATGTCCCCCAGCAGGGAGAGGTCAGCAAGCCAACGCTCGGGGAAGGAGGTCTTGTAGGCGTCCTGGAAGAGCCGGGGCAGCGCGTGGGCCCATATCCCGCTGCTGTATTTAACCAGCAGCTCGCCCAGTTTCTGCTTGATGTCCGTAGGCAGTGGCGACGGGGGGGTCGGCGGGGGGGTTGGCAGGGCTGATGTGGGCACAGGACTGATCGGGAGCTGGGAGTGTTTCTGTGAAACGGGGGTCGTCTTCACGGGAGTAAGACGGGAGACCTTCACTGGCTGCGGGTCTAGGGGGGGGTACAGCAACCGCTCTGACGGATTGCTACAACAGGTCTTCTCCACCTGTAACAAAATCAGGGAGGAGTGCATCAGGAAATCAGAGTAACACAGCGCCGGCCCCCAAACCAATGGTTAGGACTTACAACGCAGACGTGAGACCAGTGCTCCAGGTCATTCAGAGCTTCGCAGGGAAGGTCCTGTTTGTAGAGTTCACGGTACAACTGGGGCAGCTTCGACACCCAGAAGCCATGGCTGTGCTTGTTCAGAACCTCTTTCAGGCGGTCCTGGACCACCTGTGGATCATAGCCAATGGACTGAGGTGTTCTGGGCTTGACCGGAGAGACCTTTGGATCCGAAGCTGGAAAGGACAATGCAGCACAGGAACCTGAGCCTCTCAGTGGATCAGGACTTTCGAATCGTTTAGAAAACAAACATTCAAGCATACGTTGCAACAAGTGTCCGGTGGAGAATTTCATTAAGGAACAAGGCAAAACTTTGCTTGAACGTCACCGTTCAAATGCAGCAACCTTTCCATCCCCAAAATCGTTGTAATGCGAGTTTGTAAATCTTATTAAAGTCGCACATTCTGACATGTTTTACACTCACGTCACACATGCCTCACAAGCCCAGCTTACCAGGTGCCTTCCGGGGATTCCTAGCGACGTGAGTGTTCAGTTCTTTCTGAATTCTCGGGGAGAGGGTCATTTTCGGCCTTAAGAAAAAGAAGACTTTCAGGATCTCTTGCATTTTGCCAACCGCTGAATTAACTGAAATGTTGTGTAAAACAGGTGGCGGTGTCCCTGAACCAACTTGACTTGTAGCCTGAGTGCACACATTGCAGTGTATGACACAAAGCTGGCGGCTTTGGGTTGAAATGATGGGTCTCTGCCCAACCAAAGCAGTAAAAACCAACCAAGCTAAATCATAAAGCGCTGCGACTACCTGAAGTAAGTTCAGTATTAATCACATTATGAAACAATAAGGCATTTACAGGAAAAGTCCTACTAAGACAAATGTGTAAAGATGTGATTTCTCAAAAATGTTTACCCTACTTGAGGCTAAACTAGGGTTAAAAGTTAATTCTATATTGACACAAGCACACATTTCTTCACACAAATGCCAGGATTGTTTCTGTAGACAAAGATCCTTCAAGAATAAACGTGACGGGTATAAATACTATTATTTAGCCACGCGAGGCTAAAGGACTGATTTTCATCCTTATACTTCATGTCCTTAAAAACTTTTTTTAAAGAAAACAGTTTGGGACACTTAAGCATAGCATACTAAACTGATATATGCGTGTCTAAGTCAAAACATCCCACAATGCATTTACAGTAAGGTCTTTGAAAAATAACCAGAGTTCACTCACATATTGTACTGGTAGAGTTGAGCTGATTCGTTATAGATTCACCCAGAACAGCTAAAAGAATACGCTGTGGGGGAGCAGGGGATTACAGGCCTATTTTTGCTCAGTCAGACAGACCCTCATTTGTTAAATTTCCCCATTGTGTCCATGAAGCGTATGGAAGTAGGGTTCCAGAGGATGCACAAAACAGTCTGGTGAGGTCAGCTGCTTTCTCTGGCATGGGCCCGAGCAAAACTGCCAATTCCAAATTGGGGAGAAAATTTTTAAATATCTGGAGATTCCATACAAAACCCCACCCCCCCAGGAGCCAGGCCACAGCGTGGAAGTTCCACCTCAGATTGTTCATTCTATAATGACCTCAGAGGAAGAATAACGGCCATTCTGCATTCCTATCAGAAAAAAAACGTCGATTTCCACAATGACATAAAAGGGGTCTGCTGCAACATTGAAGAACAGCGCGTGTGTGCACAGCCGTGCCTATGCACGCATGCTTCCAATGACACCGCTTACCTCTCACACGGCATGGGTTGGTTCCTCGTCTGCAGGCTGGGGGCGTCGTTCTGGGGCATCTTTTTTTCAGGCCTGGTCTTCCACGTGCCCGCCAGCTGGTAGCCCCCTGGACACCCCCTCAAAGACGGATGCCTCACATCAAGGCCGGGATTGCCTTTGTGGTCGGGCTGTCGCAAGGACGTCCTGGGTTTGGCTGAACAAGAGAAAGATAGGAGACAAAAACACAGAAGGCAGGCTGTGTCAGAGGCCTCCCAGACAACACAAGTCCCTGCTGTCACAGACGTCCGTCCAACTAAAACTGGGCGATGTGCAAACAGAGGCTTCACCGTTACACACAACATAGCACAGTGTCAATTCTAAATGAAGTTCATTCAGATTTTAATCTCAGAATTAACAGCAATCCAGAGAACGCTGACAGGAAGGAAAAGTACTGACAGGAAGGTATGTTTAACGCAGCCATGTCCTGTGGCATCTATTATAATTATTATAATCTATAATGATTTGATTTACAGCAAAACAAAACAAAATTTGTCATTCGCTATCATGGAGTTTACGACGCTTGTCCCCGAGACGGGAGGCCCGGGCGTTACGCCTGTCCCCCGAGACGGGAGGCCCGGGCGTTACGCCTGTCCCCCCGAGGTACGGATACTGATGGAGACTGCAGCATGCAGTTCCCAGTTATGGGTTTCCTCCCCCTGCCGCACTTCTTACAGGGGATCAGAGGGAAAATGGTTGTCCTCGCTCTGCTGCAGCGCCAGGGAGCCGCAATCGATACGAGCAACCTCCAACTGATCAAATAACCATTCCTCCACTCAAACGTTTTCCTGTTCTGCATCAGACTGTATTCTTAGCGTTCAGGCACACTCTGTAATTCAAAATAGGCCAAATTATCCAAATAGAACACATCCTCTACTGCCTCTTCTGTGAACGAAGAAGTACACAGGAACGATTAGGCCAAAATTAAAATGCATGGAGCAAAACAACAACACATAACTAACATTCTTTTGCATAAAATTTTTTAATGAATTTAAATTAACACAATTGTACAGCCAACCATCAATCAATAACGGTCCACTTTCTAACGCCAAAATGGTCAATAATTTGTAATTTACAAAATATGTTACATAAGAAGTAAAGTTATGAAAATATATCATCCAATCATTTCAACTGCCTGCATTTCTACACGAGTAAAGTGTGCACCCTTGTCTTTTCAAAAGGAATCATCATTTGCAACAGTTTCACAAAGCTAAGGCTGGCTACAAATTCTTCTGTGACTGAAGTCTAATAAAAGCAGCATGCTGTGTGGAGCCAGCCCATGCTGAGTGGTCACCAACAGTGCTGGGCCCTCCATTCATACTGTAATACTGTCAACTACACATACAAATATCCCATCCAGCCACAGCTGCCTAAAAACCTCACCTCCTTAAAGCTATCACTAGAAACAGAGGTCCCCCTACTCAATTTTTCATTAGATTTTCTTTCCACGTTTCCCAGTGTGAAACACTTCCATAGCAAGGGAAGTACTTTCATAACAACTTTCTTTTCGCTTCACAGACCCTCGGACTCACGATTCTCCAATCATCATCTAACCAGCTGAAAAGTAAAATACTTGCAAGGTACGTGCCTTCAGCTCAAAACATCAGTTTAAGAGAGCTTTGGCTCTTGAAGGTCTATTCCGAGGATTTTGGGATTCAAAATTTTTTTTTAAATAAGGAAGAAGCATGGTATGCATACAGTTTCTTTAATGCTAGCAAACCCATCGGACACAAGAAGCGGCTAGGCTCGCAACAACAGCCCTTCTTCCAGACGTGTTCCTAAAACTGCTGCTCGGTTACCCCCAGCATTAACGCAACATTTCATCTCATCGCAAGCCATCTGGACCTTCTAACCCCGCATCAGAAAAGGAAGCGTGCGGCTCATCCTGGACCTACCGTTGAGCTCAAAGGGGCTAGCCAGTCTGACTCTCATCTGGCAGTTGACCAGCTGGGAGCCACCAGCTTTTTTGGAGCTACGCTGCCACGCCACCAGCCGGGCGATGTGTGAAGTCTCATGGCAGACTGCCGCGAAGCAAACCACCTGGCAGGGACAGAGGAGCAAACATTCTCAGAATATCTAGTGAGACATCGCAGGAAGATGTCCGTCTGTCAGGAGTTTTACATATTTACACCACTAGCTATTCATCATTATTATTTCACATACCATCCATTTTCATCCATAATATGGAACTAAAATAACGGTTACTATGCACAATAAATCCAGTCTAAGAACTATAAAATATATACTAAAAGCAAAAATGTAGCCAAAGCCTACAATATTTATTTAAAGCTTCCATTTATTGTGTGGCTTAGTGAAGTAATGATGCCTTAAAATACGTAATTGACTTCCAGTCGTATTATGACGGTCAACTGCATGCCACCAGGATGGCCATATTGTCAGCCAATCTGTGAACCCTGACTGATCTCGGAT
The DNA here is from genome assembly GCA_025775065.1 of Hiodon alosoides. Taxonomy (NCBI): domain Eukaryota; kingdom Metazoa; phylum Chordata; class Actinopteri; order Hiodontiformes; family Hiodontidae; genus Hiodon; species Hiodon alosoides. Next base: position 53,036 of record JAOYSI010007817.1, on the reverse strand, counting down.
CAGCCCAGCTCCTCACCTCTCCCTCGCAACCGCACTCCATCCTGACTATAGAGGGCATGCTGTGCAGGAGGCCCTCCAGCGAGGCGTAGCCCATCTTCCTATAGGGGATGATCTCGCCCGTCAGGGAGCGGTACTCAGACTGCAGTTGGGTCAGGAACACGCCATTCTTTTTGGACTGCAGCACTGCCCGCAGCATCTTCTTCACCATCTCTGTGTCCGACATCCTCTGCAGAAGAGAAGAAAGACAGCTGGTTGACAGCTGACCCTAGAAGGAAAATCCCTTTCCACTCTCTATGGAGGATTGTAAACCAATGGACAATGACTACATTTATTTAATGATATCAATTAGTCTCTAAGGATATTAAATGGTGTTTTATTAAAATGCCAATGACGGTCACAAGAGAAGTCTATCAAACTGTTGAAACAGAATAGTTGAAAAACAATAACATGATCATACAGGGGTTTCAGTCGTTTTTCTCAGATTACTCCTGTACTTTTCTGGTGCCTATAAGGACAGCTAAATACCTGCATATGAACCGTTCACTTTGAGCACTGACTCTGAAAATTCGAAGTAGAAACAAAGAGGATTTTAGCTAGCTACACTTGATCTAACAAAGCCATTCTTCACGGCCCATCCAGTAACTAAGAACGACTTCTTCCTTCAACCAAACTAAGGTGGCACCTGCTCACGTTTTTGCCATTGGACTACTTACTCACAAACTAAATCCCGCCAAGATTATAGTTTAGGCAAATTAATCACCCTGATTACAGTGTGAGTACGTACATTTTAATGCAATTGTTTATTTTATTGTAATTCGACCCGCTAAATTTACTATAACTGAAATTCATATTTTTTTTGCCATTTAATCCAGGTTAGGTAAAACAACGAGCTATCAAGAAATGGCGCAAGCTACAGTATACCTACTGGCTAGCTAACGAGCTGAAAGAAGAAGAAGCTCGTGCGACTATAGCTTTTAAACTACACGAGTTAAAGCTACAACTGAATTGCTCGTTAAAAAACAAGCGACTAGTTAGAAGGCCGTTGTATAATATAATACCCTTTTAACCTCCGTCAATTGAATAGTTTGTGCATTTACGAATATGGTAGCAAGTTATTGCCAAAGAATACACGTAGTGAACTTGAATTCAAATACAAGCACCGTGACGTCACGACCTCATATAGTTAACTAACAACGATCGTGGAGCGATTCAGCTCTCTGAAAGCTATAATTCCAATATGTTTCTACAACTGTCATAATAATTACTTGAACTACTGAAAAATTTACACTTTACACTCTGTTACAAATTTACTGATGCCCTCCGGGTGATCTGGTTCCCAGAATCCTGCTGGTTACAAGTTCAGTAGCTATCTTTTCGTTTACCTATCCCACTATGAAGGACCAGAGTACTCAAAAATAAAGTAATACATACATTTTAAAGTATGATTTATGGGAAATTATTTAAGAATAAGTCCTGGTTATTAGAAAATATTTCATAATAATACGCATTTCACAATGACTTTTTTCATTATTTCGTAATGGTATTTTATAATTCATAATTAGAGTTTTTCATAATCGCAATGGGGTACATAAATCAATGTAATTGGGCTAGGTTATGTATGTAATTAGTTCGAAGTACTTGGAGAGAAAAAATAGTAAGGCAAAACTAGTCGCTGAAGACCAGCGTGCAATGGTGTCCGGAGTAGCTACTCAGCTGGAGCTTCTCAGCTTGGGGAAAACGACATCGAACACCGATCTTTGCCTGATCTGGCAAATTAGCTACTCTACGTGTCCAGAGCCGGGATCTATTGTCTCGTTTATATTTGCACTGGAAAATACCGGAGCTGAAAAGAAACATAAGACTACTTCAAGACTGGACATGCAAGCCTATTAAAACACACATACGACTATAAAAGTGTAGTCTGTATACTTTATCTTATATCTTTTTTTTTTTTTTTTTTACTTTACTTATATCTTTTTACTTTATTTTTATTGAATCATTTCTTTCTCAATGTGAAGTGGAGTAACTATCTGGATGCAGCCATCCCCTTCTATTTAAACGACAATACGGCTACCGGTGTCTGAAAAGGTCCCTTTTCGCTAGAGTGTATTTACAACTACAGATAATAAGACAATGATTACGCCACATTAGTCTGCCGGTGTCACTAAACAATGGCAGTTCTGATAAGCTAACTGTAACTTGCAACTGCACACACCGTTGCCGTTGATGGCTTATCGGTGGCAACTGTAAAGGGTAAAGTAATCGACCTTAAAGGATTAGCCAAGCAGTGGCTAACGACAACTCACCTGCGTTGATTGACTTATAAGGGGGAAAAGTGGAAATTAAATTTAAAAGGCGATGGAATGATGAAAAGTACAGCGTAGTATTATGAAATGTAATATGCTAACGTTGCTTTTAAAAGAGTCATTATAAACGACACTTAATCTTGAATAATTTCAAAATAAAATCGTATTTAATGGTTTATTTATTAATTTTTGTAACAATAAAATCGTTAATTTAATCATTTATTTCATTTTTTGTACTTTGGTACTCCTTGCCCCACATGCTGCCTCTCAGTTACACTTATTTCGAATTACGTTAAACGTCCTAAACCAGCTTCCTACGTCTTTAACCAAAATAATTAAAATTATATAAAACCAATAACTAGACAACAAGTTTCCTTTTTAATGTTATTATTGCTAATTTATTCTATCAAATAATTATTAATTTTATTTATTTAATAATAATTAGACAGATGCATAAATTGTTCTCAACACCGTTTACGATCACAAAAGATTCAATTTCAACGGCAGCTTAGTAATAGTTTCAAACAAATGTACTGTATGCCATCCTATCAAATGGCATTACGTCAAAATATCGATAAAACTACCCTTTTACTTCCAGTTACTGTGACCAGAACGTCTACATCTAATTCATATATACTCCGATAGCGATATGACCTAAAATAATACATTAACCGTAGGACAGATATTTCTGTAAAAGTAGTTTTTGTCAATTGATCCTAACTCAGTTGGGATGTTGAATAGATATCCCGGACAACTTACATTTACATTTCGCATGTCCTACTCCCGTTAAAAAAAGTCTCTCACGATCTGACTGCAAGCTGTGTGCCTGGCTCTTAGGCGGTGGCGCTATTGGCGAGCCTGTCATCGGCCCATGAATGGTATAAACTTCGGCACGTATAAGAGAGCACCACTTCGACAGTAGTGCCTGTCCTCGGTCATGGTAGGGATGTAAATCACAATATACTTTTTGGGTTTTCGCGTTTTTTAACACAAAGTTCCATGTTGTCTGAACAGAATATACACAAATGTTACATTGAGTACACCTTTGTGGGATAAACTGCAGACGTGAGCTAATCAATATAGTTTATATCAATTGGATGGCAATATTTGATTTTTAGAAGGTGTGTATTGGAAATTAAGACAATGCTGCATTTTCCCGAGTTTCTGGGCTATTTTGAGAACATGAAACTGAAATGCACCAAATCAATTAAGGAAAACTGTAAAATGTTTTATGTATACAATTTACTTGTAGCATGGCCACAAACATGCTTCTTAAAACAGAACAGTGTTGTATTATCAACCTCAATGAGTAAAAGCTGAACCTACCAAACAACTGGCACTGACAACTGGTTTGTTTTCATATTCCCTTTACTTACAAAAAATATTGTTCAAAGCATGACATATAAGAATGTTGCTATGACTACTGCGGTCAGCTAAATACAAAAGAAGCACAGACATATCTTTCTTCATATCACAGGAAACCAATCAAAAGCCAGAAACCAAGTCTGCACACTTGAGACGTGATCATGGAAATGGAGCTTCAGGAAGCCACTTTGGATATTTGTGTGGATGTTTTGATTTTTTTCTGTGGAGAGGGCCAGACCCTTCATTAAACCACTGGGAGAGTGAACGTGGAGGGGCTCAAGGACCATAGTTAGCTGCCTGCAATGGGCCCTGCTAGGCCATGGTGTAGTAAGATCAATCAGACCACTCCACTGGCTGGGCTCTGCCAGGACATCGCTTAGATCTCTGGTTCCTGACCCCTGGCACTCTGGGACTCGCCCTGTTCCCGGGAGGCCAGCATGCAGGCCAGGGTGACCTGGTCCAGGCTCCCTCGCCGGGAGGAGGCCAGGCGCTTGCGCTGGAGGATCAGGGTGGGGTTCCTCATCAGGGTGTAGAGCAGTAGCCATCGAACTCGTGACCTGTTGCAGGCCACTGATACTGGAGCACAGACAGGGGGTAGACATTACATCCATCAATTAACCAATATAATTGTATTCATTATAGAGTATTTTTAAAATTGAATTATGGCAAAGAGCAACAGTGTCTCCTAAACCATGTACTTAAAGCCATCAGTGGTACATGACTTTAGTTGAGCTGCTTGCTTCAAGTGTGACCTTTTACACATTACTATGTAAACAAATTTACATGTAATTTACATTTGATTTGACATTTTCACCCAAAAATTTTTTTTTAACATTCAGACCACTATCGCCAGAAAGAATAGACTGAAAGAAAAAAAAGTAACTTGGGAGGGATCAAAACAAACACAGGTGAAGATGAGTGACAATGTGTAGGGTATCCAGTCTGCAGCCGGTGGGAACTCCCACCTGAACTGATTATGTTCAATAATAAAACTTTAAAACTTGATTTTGAACAGTCAGCAAGTGGAAACAGTCTGGTACTGACCAGATGGTGTGTTGACAAACAGGGAGTATGACGGGGCCGCTCTCTGTCTCTCAAGTCTTTCGGCCAATAGAAGGTGGCAAAAGCAGATCATGACAGGGTTGCTATGGTAATGGTCAGCAAAGATCATGCCAATCCAAGTGTTATACCCTAAAGCAGAAGACAATCAAAAGTACACTATTTTTCATGCCTCAAGAGAAGATGATACATAAACAGATAACAGATGCAACTGGGCATAAATTGGTCGAAACATGGCTCAGAACCTTTCTCAAGGATGTAAAGGTCCAGATATACAATAGCACCAAGCCTAAGCTCTACATGAGTACACAGTCCACACAGTCCCCTCACCCAAACCCACGCCCTCCTCACGGGCCTGCGTCTTATCTGCCTCACCTGGGTCCAAGGCCTCGAAGCCCCTCTGCATGATGGTGCGGTCTATGCGTGACACCAATGAGGCGCCCAACATGCTGCTAAGCAAAAAACGCAGCATGCAGTTTCCTAGGCCCATGATCACGTTGTAGAAGAAGAAGAAGTAGTTAAAGTTGTGGAAGGCTTTTCTGGAGGGAAAAGGAACTGCAGTCAGAACGTGGCTCACTGCTTTTCCCTGATCCATGATTTTTCATATTCACATTGTGCACTAAAATTCAATCAAATTGTTAATAGTGCATGTATCTCATATTGATTAAAAGAAGAAAATTGGTAACCTTCTCCTGGTATACTTGCGTCTTGAATAACAATGTAATTTGTCATGTTTTATGTGAACCACACAAAACAATCAGAAACACTTTCAAACCAAAGTATTTCTGTATTATTATACTGTATTATTTTGATTAAAAGTCCTATAGCAAACCAACTAGATTTTTGAAAACAACTGATGGCCTTTATTACTCAAAGTTAGTATAGAGTGTAGTTGAGTGTATGTACGGTATTTATTTATTTGTAGCTAAAAATCATCTAAAACTGCTCTGCAGCCAGAGGTATTACAATATTCTATTGGTAAGAAATTAATACAAATCTACTTTCTGCCAAAGAAATTAGATGGCATGAATAATTAATACATTGTTGACTCTAAATCTGTACTTTTTTGATCCAGACCTTATTTAACCTCCTTGGCCTCTGGGCTTTTATCCACCATAGCCACAGATAAGAGAAACGATTAACTTGTTGAGCCAAAGACCAAAGTCATTCGCGACTAGAACTAATTGTACTCTTGTCTTCTACTCTAGGGAGTGATGTCACTGTCAGTATTCAGCTTGTTCACAACGAGCCCCGCTACACATGTCTCTTTTATTCAGGCAACCGTGGACTGCTGGACCCTCCCTGAAAAGGGTAATCACTCTCAAACCAGCACACAATCTCTTTTCCTCTAAGTTCAGGTTCCTTCTCTGTAGTGCTAATTGTCTTAGCAATAGATTTTCCCTCCACTAGGAAACAACACATTTTTTCAAATTAATTTTTACCTGTCAGTTTATTGGCCTGCTCCCCCAAAACCATATCCAAGTAATGTTTGTATTTTGTTATATTTTATCAGTTCACAAATAGACCTAGAGTTTGACCTTTCAGCATCTGCAGGCGTACCTGTTGTTCAGCGCTAATGGTTTCTGTTTGTCTGTGGGCGAAATCTTCTCTTGAAGAAAGAATAGCTGCACCAGTATAATTTGAAATATCACAAGTCCTATGACAAGTCCCACAGTCAAGCTGAAATGATAAGAAACACACAGCAGATTTTTGCCTTTGCGGCCCTCATTGCCACCCACCAAAAAGCTGGCCCAGTGCGTCCACATGCAGGCCCCTGCCCCACTCACACGATGATGCCCAGGTTCTTCAGCACTATCAGGAAATGGCCGTGCAGTATGGGCAACACCAGTCCATAAGCGATGAGCAGCGCCAACAGGAACTGGACGACGTGAACAACCAGGTAGCCTACAGGGGGCGAGAGAGAGCGTTGAGAAACGCAGACCCGGGGAGGATGCCACCCTGTGTCCTTTGCTGGCTACTAATTCACCTCAGCGAGGGAGACTCACAATATGTACCACTGCACATGTTCTCTACCTCATTCATGCCACTTGGCTGCTCGTTTGTTTAACTGGAGCAGCCCTGGACCTTGTACTGCAACACCACTAGAATGTTCTGTCTTAACTGGAGTATATCTGTCCAGTTGAATGCACACTGTTGAGGAACTTTATTATAGAGGTTGATTTAGCGAGGAGCTTTCGTAAATAATTAATTCAATCAATGACCAAAGAGGAAGTTTTTAACAAAGGTGTACTTACCCCATAAAGTGAAGGCTATTTGCCAACCTGAGTACCTTGCAATGGCAGCCTGCGCATGACATTAAATAATATACTGTTAGTCTAAAACTGATAGGATATTCTTGTCATATAATCAATTGCATAGTTTTTTTTTTTTTAAATGCAGAACCCAATGATAATAGCCAATATGCAGTAATAGGAAAACAAATGGTAAAATGTATAGCTCTCCTTCGAATTTAACAGACAGATGATGTGGTCTGGAGATCAATTCTCATTGGCCAATGAGTTTCCACTCACCACGCTAACTGCAGAGCTGGGGTTATGTGACCTCACTGGCAGGAAATCCTTCTGTCCCGCCCAAAGCCTCCTCATGTGCTTTCTGTAGACGAGGAGTGTTTTTTTAGTCATACCCCCATGTTCGAATGGAGACTCTGTTCACAATCTCGCATCTCTGCCCTGATTCCCTTCTTATGTGTTCAGTGGGGCGAGTGACATGGACAGTAGCCTAAATAGCTGAACCTATCTACGATGTGCAGTCCGAGCTGACGTACCTGTAACACGCTAACACATGGAAAATGTATGAAACCAAAGTCAGGGTGGCAAAAAAGGCTGTGATGAACCAGGCCCCTGGATAAAAAACACACACAGAAAATAATATTTTTAGAACAGCATTGCTGGGTAATTATTTAGATTCAATGATTAAACTAAATCCCAGCAATCCCGAGTAATAGTATGCTTAGTATACTATAGTAATCACATAGTAAGCTTGACTCAACTAAATCAAGAATTAAGAGAAGCTTTCTGTACACATATCACTTTCTAGCTAAAGAAAACCACTCAGTGTTCAAACACAAACGCAAAAACGTTTGCAGAAATGTCCTCTTTGCATCGCGGCAACATTACGAGAATGTACTTCGGGCGACGTTTGTGAACTCCTCCAGCAAGGGAACCAGGGCAGCAAACTGGTTGCCAGTGCGATTGCAGCAGGAGGCCAACTCCACCAGGGCGTCGCTCAGGACCTCTAGCTTGTCGAAGGTGTAGTCGCTGAGGCTGTAGTCTGCCAGGGTGATCTGTGTGAAAGGGTCTCGTTACTTAAACTCTTCAGACAAAAAAACACTCTCCACATGCTGTGAAATTAGATTCACAGCTTAAGTTCTCACCTCCTCCCGTCATGGTCTGGTTTACTTTTACAACCATGAAGCAAGTCTCTTACTAACATCCCTCTACGGAACACTCATTAACTGTGAAGTCAATTACATTAACTGATTACAGTCCCAGCCAGTGCTGAAGTTCCTCGTTGAGGGTCCTGCCACTGTACCAGAGTACGCGTACGCATTGCTCTGCTGAAGGAACGCACAATGTACAAGCCAACGAGAGAAATGATGGAGGTGCCGATCAGTCTGTTGGGGAACTTGAAGTATGGGTCCCAGTCGTAAACCTTAGTCTGAAACCAACTCTTCTCTGTCTTCCTGGAAGAATCGGATGAGAAAGGAAAGATAAAGTCAGCCCCAAAGCGTCCTGGGGTCCACTGAAACTACAGAAGTGGTAATTATAGCTTCATGATTGAATATATCATCATGCATATGTATGGTGAATGTATAATCATGAAGACTATGACAATCAGGATTTAGGAGATTTGCTGACACACAATCCCAAACATTTTGTCCTGATCTGAGTAAACCAATAAGAAGCTAGGGTCCATTGATGGCGTGACAGACAGCTGGGGACATACCTTTTATGGGGGCTCCTCAGTAAACGCTGAACATACTTGGATTGGTGGGTCTGCATCAGGTGATCCAGCTCCTGAGGGGAGAGGCACGCATGTTAAAGGCAGAGTTCAAGTCCCAAGACGGAAGTAGCACCCCTGAGCTAGACTGATTTACTGACGCAATATGCCACCTACGCCTTGACAATAGCCTCTTCAGGGTAAGGCCAAGAGGGAAGGAGTACTATTGCATCTGGTAGTACTAAATTTTACCCAAAGCAACTTTGAATTTTACAATTTATCGGTTCAGACAGTTGGATATTAAATGAAGAAGTTATTGTTGAGTATCTTGTTTAAGGTATACCAATTTAGTGTCCTTCCCCAGACTCCACACAACTATGTCATCTATTGTGATCAATTGGGGTTGCTCTGGATATGCGTGTCTGCTAGGGAAATTACGCAATGACCATCCTCAGTGGACAATGAAATGGAGTAAGCGGTCGACTCCTGCAGACTGTCACCTCCTCGATCTCCAGCCCCAGGTGGGTGCGGACCACCTTCACCAGCATGTAGACAAAGCGACCCAGCAGGAAAACCAGGCAAAGGGTGCTGGGCCAAAGTAAAATGGGCTTCTGGTAGCTGCCTAGCACCTGTTGAACAACAAAGATCACACGGTAGGAATCAGTATTACCAATTCTTCAATATTCTCTATACTTATTATATTATCTTCCAAATATTACAAATTAAAAAAATTATTAAGAAAATCAGTGTAGGCATATGTAAAATATACTTTGTGTAGTTTATCATTTATAAGCATTTTACACAATATTTTAATGTAGGGCTTGCTGAACCGCTTAAAAAATGTGCTATCCTCTTTCCTAGAGAACACAAATAACTCAATATGGTCATATTTGGATCAAAAGTGGCTACCTACATTACCACTAGGGCAGGTTACCATGTCCCACAAAGTGACAATGATCCTGGAGGGGAAAAAAGTAAATTCTGTTATAAAAACCAAGGTGAACCAAAGAATCAAGCTGAAGTTCCTAATGCAAAAATATATAAGCTATTTCCAATTTGGATTTTTTAACAAGGGCTTCAGCTGCACTACAACAGAGGTGAATTGCGTCAAAGAAACGTGAGCGGCGCGTTAACCAGACGCAGTACGGCGGCAGCACTGACCAGGCAAGCGTGTAGAGGATGCCGAGCACGGCCGCAACCCCGCGGAAGGGGCTGGAGAGACAGGCAAAGAAGGGGAAGTAGACCAAGCCTATCTCCAGGGCACTCACCAGGTACACGATGACTGAACAGGACAGGGAGAGAATTAAAAGGGGGTGTGCGGAGGAGGTGCCAGAAGCTCCACGGATAATCGTTGACAGCTGAGGAGCTGGGCCCAGCAGGTGAAGCCATGGTTCTGGCGTCAAGTGTGCAATTTGAAATCATAATGAAATGGGGTACTCAAATAACTTCACTAAATATCAAATGTATGATTGGGCAATGTCTACAAACTTAAATCTATGTTTGTAGTCATGGATAAAGGTGTTTGACAAGTAGCTAAATGCATAAGAATTTCCCCATAGGAAAACAAATTTGACTTTAAATAAACCTTGATCTTGGCAAGGTGGCCATTTGGCCTGTGGATTCACATGCTAGGGGATCCTGCAACAGTCGCGAGGAAAACCATACCTCTCGCCCATGTCGGAATGCTGAACTGCGCTGTCGTCTCAGAAAAGAGCAATATGACACTGAAGGAGACGGCACCAAAGGCAAAGCCATAGGACCATCTGTTTCTGTAGGACCCGGTGAAGTCCAGAGGGCTGGGGACGAGACACAGGGCAGACTCACCTTCCTGGGTCCAGCCAACACAGGTCTACAGTAGTAGTTAATGTTCCTTGGAGAATGTGACATGTAGAGGTGCAGAATAGTAAATACTATAAATGCTATACTGAACAGGGTCAAACCCTCAGATGCGTTGCCTTCTATTTGTACTCATTTGAACATTCAATTCTTTCTTTGGAAATGCCAATTATTGTTCTCCCCAATTTGAAATCATCAGTTGTGCTAATGCGGATGTCGGGGGAAGGTGAGGAAGAACAACTAGTCTCCTCCAATCTAAGGGAGGGGGGGTTCAGGTCATCGAAAATGATGAGAAACAGACGTGCAACTCACACAACAATGCCAAACCGGCCCCTGAGGATCGACAGTCTCTGGTCGATGCCCAAGTGCCTGACCCTCCTCTGCAGGAACGACAGCACGGCCAAAATGAAGAACTGGAACCAAGCACAGGGGGGAAAGTCAGGAACATGCAACCGCACTCGCCACAAGACGACAGACAGGGGTGCTTCTACCTTCAGAGGACACTGGGAGGCACCAGCATTATTTTGCTGTTATAATATGACATAAGACCCTTGATTAAGCTAGACCCTTACCGCAGGGGCAAGAGAGCAATGCAGGAAGAGACCCATAGAAATGCCATTTTCACAGGTCTGGTTGGATGTGTTCCTGCATGAAAAACAAAAGTTTGTGATTAAGTTAGTAAGTTAGACTGCTTTTCCTTGCTTTTGTTAAATAGATCCGTCTGGTTAGCATGTTTGAAGAACATAATATGTAACTTACCTAAAGTAACACATGACTCACTATTGCATTTTCAATATTTGCCTTTTCTGCTTGAACAAAACATTTTATCGGAAAACCTCTCATCAGGAAGTCGTTAATCCTTTCATGGTCAAAAGGCGAATTATTTTTTTTCGAGATAACCAATACAAAGAGTCAAATAGTTTTAGTTGGGGTTGCAGTGTTTGTTCTTTGTAAACTACAATAAAAGGTATAAACTATTCTTCAGAGATTTGTCATAAAAGTGATCATACAGAGTAAACGCCCCAAATTAATATTCACATGCTTTAAATGAAAATCAATTTACAACCACTTCCAGTGTAACAGACATAGCTGGCTTCACATAATTACATCACCGATACTAACAGTTTGACGGAATACTTCTCGTAGGAGCCTCTTAAAGTGAAAGTAATAGAACCTTCACTGCTATTATCAAGTGATAGAAACAACTGCATAGCTCATACGCCTTAATTTATACGGTAACGTCCTGGGTATGATGCAAACTTCGGCAGCGAAGGTCCATCACTAAAAGGCTCAGCTCGCCTATACTGGGAATATTTCTAAGTGTAGTGCGTTTTCGCAGTGTTTGTGGTTCTTTAATATAATTAGCTAGCAACAACCGCTTCCGCGTGCACCTCGATTCAATCTTTGTATCATTTCACGCTGCCAACTGAACTAAATTTCTTCTTACACACTGAGGCAAAAAAAACCCAGTTGCAACCGTACCATGACCACCTCCTACATGTGGTACAGTAACGGTTTGTTTTAATCGTTCCCAGAACGATTTCGTGATAAAGTTCCTAACGCCAACGAACCGTAACGGAAACGGAATATACTCTTTCTGTGTCTTATAGTACTTATAAGAGTCTCTTATAATAGTCTCCAACTATCTGTAAAAGTATATATATATATATTTCTACTTACCCTGTGCCTTGCACCCGCATCGTAGGAATACGAGAAAGGAGTAGCAGGCAGGATAGACGGCCACGAACTGGTTTTCACAAAAACTAAATATATTTTACTGTACGCCACATTCGTAATATCTGCAGCCGTCAACACACAGATGCCTGTGTTTGAGAACTACCTTTGACCAAATCCACCGCACTGCGTCAGTTAAATAAGTCATAGAACTTTTATTGACGTGATGTGTTACTTAATAATAGCAGAGTAAACACCGAGCTGTGCTCGTAGATAAGTGTTTTCTTTACCTGTCTAACACCTCTCTACTGTTGCGCTTCAGAACTGAACAGAATTTTTTCTGGGATTATGTTTCCTTACACTTCACAAAGTTCACGAAAGCACAATTCCAAAAAAAATTAAAACATTTAAGTCTAACCCGTCGTGGCAGAGAGGGGTTTGTAATTCAATTAGTCGCCAGCAGGTGTCATTCATATACTTTGAATGAAAAAACAAAACAAGATAATCGGCGAACTACTGCAACCCCTATGTTAAACTATGAACCTAATGGGCTTGTGCTGAGAGTTGTTTATAGCAGGTCCTAAAGAATATTGATGTATCACAAAATTACAGGGGTTTGGGGGTGCTTCAGGGGGGCGGGGGCTCAGCCTTTTTCAGGGGGTGCTCAAGCCCCCACTAGCCCCTCCCTCCCGCCACTGTTGGTGAGAAGTATAATGCTTTTATCTCTGACAGAAGCTTTGGAGACCCATGAGTACAATTACCTTGCTTTGTTCGTCCTTTAATGTGGAAGCACAATGCAAATTTGTGATACCAATTTTTTCATTTATATTTTGGCATTTAGCAGACGTTCTTATCCAGAGCAATGTACAAAAGTGCAATACAAAACTGAGCTATCTTGCTCTATTGACAAATAATGAGAGTGGACAATTTGAGGTGGTTAATTTATTAATTAACCATCACTAAAAGGCTCAGCTCATCTACACTGGGAATATTTCTAAGTGTAGCGCGTTTTCGCAGTGTTTGTGGTTCTTTAATATTGTAACGGGGATGGCTAGGTGCGTCTCCCCGTTGCCATGGACTGAAGCCACCCTCGTGGGGGCTGCCGGGAAATCTAGCTCCCGACACTTTCCATGCTGTAAATAATGTGTTCTATGTGCCAGTTACGTTTAATGTTCAGGGCATTTGCCGAACCTGCGACGTGTGCCGGGCGCAAAAGGGCCCACTGGACCGACCTAGCGCACCGCTCCAGCAGCACCAGGTGGGGGCACCGATGGAACGAGTGGGGATCAACATCCTGGGCCCCTTTCCCCGCAACCGGTTCGTCCTGGTGGCCATGGACTACTTTACTAAGTGGCCCGAGGCCTACGCTCTCCCGGACCAGAGCACGACCCGGGTGGCAGAGGCGTTGCTGGAGGGGATGTTCGCCCACCTGGGAGTACCGGAGGAACTGCACAGTGACCAGGGCAGGAACTTCGAGTCCCAGGTGTTCGCCGAGGTATGCCAGCGGTTGGGGGTGCGGAAAACCCGGACCACTCCCCTCCATCCACAGAGTGATGGGTTGGTGGAGCGGTTCAATCGGACACTCGCCACCCAGCTGGCTACCTTTGTGTCGGCTCACCAGAAAGACTGGGACCGTCACCTGCCTCTCGTCCTGTGGGCCTATCGCACCGCGGTCCAGGAGTCCACGGGGTGCACGCCGGCAGCTCTCATGTTCTCATGCTCCGCACCCCAGTGGACCTAGTCCTCGGTACACCCCCCAGGTCCAACACTGGGCCCCCGGCCGGGCCCGACTACGTATGGGAGCTCCAGCAACGGCTATGGAGGGCGCACTCCTTTGCTCGGGACCATCTCACCAATGCCGGGATCCAGCAGAAACGGCAGTACGACCAGCACCGACGGGGACCTGGATTTGCTGTGGGGGACAGGGTGTGGGTTTACCGCCGCCGAGTGGTGGTGCTGCATCAAGACCGCCTGGCTCCCTACCAATATCGCCGGCCCCTTCTCCCTCCGGAGGCGAGCGACATACCGGTGGAGTCCGGAGACTCGAGGGAGCCGGACGATGCGCCTCCCACCCAGGTAGAGGCTGGGCGACCTGGAGCACCCCACCCTGCTCGCCGGCGACAGCCCCGCCGTGGCTGGCAGACTACGTATGTGGTTTGTCGGAACTGTTCGAGGCCGCCGGGACGGTCGGCCCTGAGGAGGGGGCTTTGTAACCGGGATGGCTTGGTGTGTCTCCCCGTTGCCATGGACTGAAGCCACCCTCGTGTGGGCTGCCGGGAAACCTAGCTCCCGACACTTTCCATGCTGTAAATAATGTGTTCTATGTGCCGGTTATGTTTAATGTTCAGGGCATTTGTGTTGTTTAGGTAAAGTACATGTTTTGAGTTCGTAAAGTAAAGGTTTGTTGCCCTCACCGCGAACGGGTTTATCTGTGCAGGTGAGGGCTGTCTGTGATTTCTGTGTGTTCGTCAGTTCTTTCCTCTGCCAGTTCTGTCTTTTTCAAGACGGTCGTAAGCGCATGCGTGAAATAAATTTACTTTACTTTTAGCACGTCTTTTTGTTGAATCAGTGTCTGAGTCTTGCTTGAACTCAGTAGAGAAGTAGCTCTCTTATAAAACGCTACAATACTTATAAAAATACGTCTATCTGTTCTATCTGTTTTGCCCTTTTTTATTGGCTGAGTGAGTATTATATAACTGAGATTTATTACATTAAATTTTTTTATAACCACGATCGTCTGATAAACACGTGTTTATAGATGCATTGGTTTGTTGATATTATTTCAAGATATTATTTCTAGTAGATATCCCCAACTTTGCCCACTATTTCACAGCTTACGTTAATTAACAATTAAACCATTTTATATACTTCTTCTCTTATTTTATAGACTACTTCTTCAAGTAGTCATAATTGTTTTAGTGAATTAATTAATTAATTAATAAAGAAAATGCGGGGGGCTTTCTGGTTATGAAGCCAATGCCATAACCACTATATCACACAACTGCCAAATAATTGTATGAATGATAAGTGGATAATAACTACTTTAGCGCAAGAATAATTATTTCAGGCAGTCTGGTCAATCTAAAGCACTGCTTTATGCGACTGTGTGTTTACAGTTTAAGCAGCCCAGACTCTGGTCAGTTTCCTTTGGAATTCAGAGGTCTCGTTGAGAGCCTGCTGCATGCCGAATACCTGACTGATTGTCTGAGAATCGGGGACAACCAGTTTGGAGTTTCGACGTTTTTTTGTATTTTACTTACATCACGTTTTGCATTGTCTTCCTCAAAAGCGAGAGGGCGACAGAAATTAAAGGTACATATAAGTCAAATTACATTTCTCGAAGTTACATTGTGTGTACCATAAATAATATGTTTACTGGCACTTGAATTAATCAGAATCATATTTATAAATATATCACATGTGTAAATAAACATATTTATAAATAGATGTCATGTTATATCTATATATATTTTATTACCCACAGATCTTGAAAATAATAGAACGCCTTGTTTTTCCTTGAGGTTGTGCTTTTGGTTTAAATACGGTAAGGTGGACCAGCAGCGTCCATAGTGATCAGGTGACCCAACTAATGAGCACTAGCCGCCTGGCGGACATGAGAAAAAGCAAAATGGCACACAGCCGATCAGATGTGGGCGCTTAATTTACACACCGGTCGTTCTTAAATCCATGTGTAAGGATATCGCGCTGAGTCGTTAACAGAAATAGCTATCTTAAGGGTTTCCCCCTACTGGATATTCCACACAACATCATTAACAGAGAAAATTTATGAAATGGGGCTGTGCTACAGCCTACGTCCGCGTCTCTTTGGTGAGCCCGGTGGTTCTACATCGGACTCCGACCAGCCACCTGACCCATCCGTACCTCTGCGCGATGGGGCCCTGGACAATGAGGACTCGGGAGGACGTGGCGAGAATGTGACATCCAGCGACCAGATAAGCCGCGGAGACCCTAGCAAGCCCTCCGCCGGGGACGTCCGTGGGAACACAAGCACTGGCGGAATGCTGATACAGAATGGGGGCGGCGGAGATTGCAACCGGGGGTTACAACTACTGCAGGAGCATAGCTCACAAAGGCAGAAAAATCTAAAGAACGAGAAGAAAGAGGCCGCGAGGGAAGCAAAAAAAGTCAGTAAAAATATCGACCATTTTCTCAACGAACTTAAACAGGAATACGAACAGACTCACCGACTGCTTTTATTGGGTAGGTGTGAATGCACTGCATCTATTACTCGTTGTATACACCTCACATGTGGCCAACTGTGCTTATGCCAAAACGAAGGTTTTGTCAGTTGTTTTATGTAATTTCGTTTGCTGTCTCGTTTAAATCAAATGGGCTACTGACCGGTTCTTGGATGGGACGAGTAAAATTAAAACGTGATTGGGAAATGCCGTGCTCGACCCGTTTGCTCTCACAAGCGTGAATGCACTAAAATAGTATCTAGTTCTGATGCATATACGTCAGCCAGCTGTGGAAAAACAAATAAATGAAGTATACTAATACTGAAGTGTTATAATGACAATAAGTGAATAACCTATATACTGACCGTGTTATATGCATTCAACCCTATGATACTTTTCTTAATACTTGTCTTGGGTAACGCCCAAGACAAGTATTAGCGAGTTTGTGAACACGGATGTTTACATCTTGCTGTGACTTCCCAACATAAAAGGGCCAAGCTTTCCTCCTCGGGATTTTTGATCATGAGTCAATGTATTATGTTTCGAGATCTTATATCTCAGCACGACTACTTTACAATTGATTATGTGTACATGTTGATTAATGGAATTGTATTTAAAATTGCGAACTGTGGACCTACTGTTGCTAATCAATTAAATAAAAATCCACATAATATTTCATGATTACATTAAAGAGCCCATTCAAATGAGAAAAAATGAGTAGAACTACAGATTAGATTCAATTATGTGTGATCTAATGTCTTTCATGGGGACATGAGGAACTTCCTGTATTATATGGATCTGGTTGTAAACCACCAAGAAGCTCCTTTGGGTGGGGGGGGGGGGGGCGTAAGTTAAAACCTTTAAAGAAAGCTTCCTTGGATGGGTCTGTCCAGCACATGACATCACACAAGACTTAATGTATTATAATTGGGGGGTATAGAAAATAACAAATGAAGATATCCTTTTTAATCCTCACTTATTATACCACATTTTTATTTTATTTTACTTGAGCTCATTTCAGACATTTCTGGGAAAATCATCATCAAATTTCCACACATAAAATATCTATAAATGCCCAGCATTTAAACATCACATTTCTCTCTTAATGAAATGGACAACAAATGACCAGAAAAGTTTTTATTCAACGAAGTGATTTATTTTTGCTGCATTTGCACACTTTGTATGTTATGTTGCTACATTTTCTCCCTATCATTAAAGAAGAAAATCTTCTGTGGGTAATTCCCCATTCATGGAGTGGCGCACGCAGGCTGACATGCGTCTCCTGCATCAAGAAGACATGATATAAAATTACGTTAATCTGTGGAAAAAACATTTGCTCACGATCTGGTAATTGGCAAATTAATAACTGTTATTTAACTATATGAACTTCGTCTAATATCAAACCGGAAATTTCCGTTAAAAAGCTCACCAACCAGGCAAGCAAGCTATCTAACTTGAGAAAGCTATAGATGGGAAAAATAGACATTACTTTGCTAGCTAGGTAATATTAGTAAATCCTGGATGGGAATTCATAGTCTTAACAAGCTTATATTTCTATTATGTTTATATTCCATACATTTTTAATTGGGTGAAACTTAATTAAAACAAGAAAAAATCCTTTCAGAGAGGAAATATTTCTCCAGAATCCTTGTCAATCTTCAATTCTTGGACTGGCTGTCACTGTCTCCATATAATGCGTGTTCTAAATTTCATTTTGGTTTGAGAGCTCCAACTTGAATGCAACAGTTGAACATGCAGTTCAAAGCAGGGCATGCCAATGGTATCAAATGAGATTCCTGTGGCGTGCATACTATATTTCAATGCAAGGGTAATTACGGTAGCCGTGCTGCTGATTCCTGGAGTGCCGGTGTGCTGTTGCTGTTTAATAGTATGGGAAACACTGCAAGTAGGTGCCATCCTAACATGCCAGCTGGTAATGCTACTCTCTCCCAAACCGTTTGTATGACATTTGGTGGCAGTGGTGGGATAGCAAGCTGCAGAGGTCCTTCGGTCCTGGAATGGGGGGTGGGAAGTTTGTTGGAAGCCTTAGTGGAAGAGGACAATGATCAAAGTTCAGACCACAGAATGAGCCTCCAGAGCTGCTTTCTCCTTCGATACTTTTTTTTCTTTGTTTGTCTCTGACAAAAACTGGTGTGGAACCGCTTCCAGACTTGTGCAATAATATGTGTGAGGAGAAGCACAAAAAGTCGTCATGGTTTTTCGTGCTTGTCCTCACATAGATTGGAGGCAGATGTATTGAATTGTTACAGACTCTTCCTCTCTGCGGTAATGTTCCCCCTGATATAGGTAAACTTCAAAGAGCCTTAAAGGGGAGTAGAGCTAAGGGTGAAGTGTATGTCATTGAGGATGATATTATTTGTTTCTGGTTCGATGAATATTGTCTTGTCTTTCCATCTTAATGAAGTCTACTAGTTTTACATCTCTCGAATACACTTCATGGGCCAGACACTTGGGGCAAGACCCAACCTACACGTAGGTCAAATATGGTAAATGGTAAAGTATTACCATGATCTGTTGGAGTGCTCCCATACATGTGAAGTGTTTCAGATACCCCAGCCACCCCTTTCTACCCTGTACCCATCATTTTAGTGGACGTTGTATAACCACTGGAAAGAAATGACTCAGAAAATCAATAAATCCTTGTATTCTTAGATTATGCAAGTCAGTTCCCAGAGGCATTCAGTCTTAATAGCTACAGGAAAGCAAACATCATAAATGTGTTAGTACAGTTTTTTCAAGGGTGGGTATCCCTGAATAAATCCTCACTGTCCAAAGATCACACATCAGGACTAATTTAATAACTTCACTGTCAATGAGACATCACAGGCATCAAGACATCGTACTGATGGACTACTTGAGTAATTCACCCAGACATTAAAAAGTGAATGTTTTTTTCTGATACCAGTGAGCACTGAGAGAAATTGCTCCCATTTGTAATATCTACATACTAAGGGATACCCCAAGTGTTTCTTAAGTTTTTTTTTTTGTTCTACTGGGTTGCCTTGGCAAGGCAGACTACGTCCCAACCTTCAATCTTTGAAAAGATTATCGGCTAGTTCCACTCTGAGTACTAGGGCTGTCACAATCAGAATGGTATTCGAATGTGAGAACAGTTATTTGAGTGTAACTTGGAAATTTTGTAGGCTGGTTTAAAAAATAACCTTTACAGTCTTTTTCTGGGTTATAGCACAATGTAGCCTAAACGTCCGCAGCTAGGTGCAAGACACATTTTGGTTGACAAAATCAACGGCTCAGCCAGCAATCTCATGTGGTGGAAACCATCTAGGGGAGCACGAAATTCCCTCACCTCGCACAGCTAGAAAAGAAGTAATTGAGCATTCCCGGGTCTTCTGTACGATCAGAAAGTGTTTTTTCAACAGCAATTGAAATAGAAAGGTAGAAATAGCCTGTAAAAACCGTTTTGAACATTAGGACAGAGTTTTACTTAAATCTATCTGCATTGCGGTACTAACCTAAATTATTTTATTTTTATTTTGGAATTGACATTGACATTTATGCTAATGCTCTCAACTTGCACTACTAATCCTGCTGCCACACATGAGGGAGGTTAGAAAAGTATAATTTGCCTCCACCAATATAAACAATGTTGAAGCCACTCACCTCTTTTTCACACTGCAGGTTATACAGCACGCACGAGCGGTTCAGAGATAATTGGGGGAGAAGCACTTCCCTCGTGTTGTCACTGCCAGCCTGCAGGCTCCCAGGGAGCAAACGAAAAAATAAATAAATTAAAAAAATCGCTTGTTAGTGATGATCCAAGAGAAACCCTGCCGATTCCCAGCCATAGCCCAGGCAGGACGTTGCAAATTATGCTCTGCCACTGGGCTCTCCCGGTCACAATCGGCATATTACATGAGCTGGATTCAAGGCTGAGAAATCTAGCTCATTGGGCCCAGCGCCTTTACAGACTCAGCACCTTGACTGAGGAGGCTGGGAAATAATTCATAATGAAAAGTAATTTTACAAATGTAGGTTTCTCCAAGTCAATCATTGGAGATGATATCTTTCATTTAAATTAATTTAATGTAATGTAATTCTTTCATTCATATATAACCAAATGTTAATTGAAAAAGCATGTATTAACTAGTTTGAGTATTATAAACGTTTAATCTCTTACACTAATTTTATTTAGCTTTACAAGAACAATTTACTTAGGGAGTGGAGATAACTATCTTAATTTGTTTGACATTAGATTATCATGATTTTTTTTACAGTTTTAAGATCTGTAAACTCTCTTGTCTTAGTTTCCTGTGATTACAGTATTTCCATCGATTGTTAAGATAAAATTAAACGTCTTATTCTTCATAACTGCTTCTGGCTTTTTCACGCAGGTTCATACACCTATAGCTGGGTCAAGTCCCTGTGCGTTGTACAAATACTAGCGTAGAGGATGAGCCTGACAGATTATGCCACTTGGGATTCATTACGGGGTCCCCACGGATGACTAGCATTATTGAAAAATTATTTTATATTTTATGCATTATTTATGCATTATTTATGCATTTTTCACCCGTTTCCCATCAAAATGCAACTTTGCTGTGCTTGGGTGCAATGTAGGGGACATGTACTGGATTTTGTTTAAAAAACTAAAGGAAACTGCATTTCTTTGTACTGTGTACATATTCCTTATAAGGACATTACATGTTTGTAAAATCCATTAACTCTCATTAACGATCAATGAATATCTGTTAACCGATATTCAACGAAATTGGATAGTCAACAGCAGCGTTTGCTTAATTTGGTACAGAGGTATTTATGAGTTTGCACTTTTACAAGTATGAAGCTCTCAACTGTTTGGTGAATGGGTGGGTAGTAAATTAGCTAGCTAATGTTACAGCATTTAGGACGAAAAGTGAAATGTCACAAATCCAGCCATGGCCATACAAACTAGACATTTTACATTGCTGGAAGATGACGCAGCAGTGGAATGTCGCATCTGTCCAGTAAAGTTGTGGGTTTACATTATTGGAGGCTTCCAACCGATACTTTTAATAAGGTGCAATGTACTATGATGTAGAGTCCTATTTTTCTTTTTTGGCCTTTGTCTACCTTTTCCGAATTCTCACCTGGCCTTGGTGCCAATGAACCCTGTTTCAGTAGCCCAGGCACTGTGACTCACTGGCTTTGTGCACTGCTGGAAAAGGGAACCGCCCCCACTGGGTTCTGTTTGATGTCATATGCTCAAATGTCGACTGATAGGCCCCTGTTAGAAAACAAAATATGTACTGCAGATGGATCTCTTAGGTGTTTACTCACAGCTTTGCAGTTTACCCTAAATGGTCTCAGAGATATTTCTAAATGCCCATAACTTGTGCCTCAAAACAGTACTGGGGGTCAGTGCTGGGAGTCAGCGCTGGTGTTTGAGCAGTGGTGCTTAGTCAATTGCATTGCCAATTCCTGAAGCAACACATCGTTTTAGCCAGTTCTCAAAGCCAGGAACCATTTTTACCATGCCAGCTCAGTGGTGACCCAATATACAGAAGTAATTCTAAAAACTACAACTAGCTTCTCTCTCACATACAACATCATGCTCGCTCACTTAAAAAAACACGTATCAAATTATTTTCTAAAGAATGTTTCTGTTTACAAATTAAACTTAAGCAGTGTTTTGAAACCTCCTTTATAATATAGTAGCCTAGATTTATTTAATAACCAAAAATTAGAACAGAGTGAATACACAACAGATTTTTAACTGAAACACTGTCTTTATTAACAAAACGTACTATTTAGAAAGTAAACATTAAACAGTTGGATTTTTTTTTTTTTTTAGTGGTAAAAAATAATAAATTACTGGTAAATCACATAAAACTGTAGCCTGTTAATCACAATTTTAAGATTTAGTTTTTAAACAATTGTATTGCTTTTAAAAGTGTTCTAATTTAAAATAGCATTTTAATTTATGTTCCATAAATTATTCACGTCTGTTCAGCATTAATATCACAACTTTCCCACATTATTATATTAGTCACCTCCATGTTTATTGCCCTTGGCACACATTGCTGCCTGCAAGTTAAAGGTAAAGTGGTTTGATAAAATGCTGGTTAAAGCCATGCCATGCAGTTTACAAAAAGAACAAGATGATTCCTTTAACTGCCAACCTACAACTGGGTAGCCTCTATTTTTTTCCCCGACAGGGCTACAGTGATATGGCAGCCTTTAGGGTTAGGGGGTTATTTCTCATACTGAGCACCAGAGGCTGCTGGGCGATACCTGTGCCCTATCCTATTATTGTATTTTATTTGCTTATAAAATATATTCGGAGGCAACCCCTTAATTACACAGTACTCATTCCCTTATCGTGTTACCATATATAGGGACAGCTTAGAATAGTCCAAAGTCTGTGCTATGCTTCCATAAATACTTTCCCACTTTGTCTCATGGCCCGATTGTGTAAGCCATGTTTGATATAATGGGTCTGAAGTTATGTGTCACTGATAAAATGTGATTGATGAATACATAGTGGTAGGGTTTGGCTAAATTCATATTGAATCATTGTAACTGGCTTTTTTGGCAGCTTGTCCCAATTTACCGTATTTGTGAGTAATGGGCAGTTCTTAATGTAATTTAATGTGAAATATTAATATAAAATGAAGGGTTTACTGTGTTTGCGTGTGTGTGTGAGTTTCATGCTGTCGGGCTGGTTGCTTTTTGCTTCAGTTTTATTATCAGCCAGGATCAGAGACAAAGGTATTTTGAGACATCAAGATATAATCTAGACTATGGAATTTTAAGAAAGAAGTGTTTAGAGCATTTCTACCCTTAGAATGTTAGAATGTTTGGAGAAGAACATCTTTCGCTTAATGGCCCTAATTCACGCACTTCACACATACCTCTCACTTGACGAACCAAGGATGCAGTTGGTTTAATTTTTCAAACATAGAATGTCTTGTCAATGTGCACATAGGCCTTAAGAGCACTGCGAACAAAATGACTGAGTCACTGAAGCGAGAGCATAGGTTCGTGTATGATAATATACCTGTGTGATATGCTGTCACATGACACACCCCCTGTCAGGCTCCGGCTGTCAGGCAGCCTGTGGACATGCCCTCATCCAAGGCCAGATGGGCTGCATTCCAATCAAGAAAAAAATCCCCTCCGACATTCTCAGTACCATTCTGTTGTAAGGTGGAATCCATCTAATTGTTGTATCTATAACGCTTTTTAAAAATATGTATATATTCATACTCAATAAAACTACATTTAAGTAATGTTAGCGAGAATAACATGCATTTACTAATATCTATTTAAGGGCTGTTATTTTATTTTAATATCTATTCAACTAATTCAGCGTGAATACCCTAGTGAATACCCTACTGTAGGAAGAAAGTGGATATCAAAATTTTGGATTTGAATGGGCCCATTGACGCAACTTATAAAAGAAATAAAGAAAGTAAATTTTTTTGTCAGTAGACAGAAAGTTCGTTTTAGTTCATTTAAAAGGCTAAGAACTCCGTCACTGAATTGATTTTTTCGTTTGGCTGATGTTTTGTTTCTGCAGGTGCCTACATTAGCAGTGATTAGTACCTGTAGCTGTACGTCAGTGCTGTTTGGACCACTGCAATCAAAAGTCTGAAATATTTAATACTTTCTAGTCACCCCAACTGACTGATTTCAATGTTAATGCTGAAGTATGTATAGTTTTTTTTTTTTTCTAATTGTATCAAATAGTAAATGCAATTATGTCTGAAAGTGTATTTACCTGCTTATTTTTGTTGAAGGGTGAGAATATAAGGTCATCAGACGTGGTGCTTGGACTTGGTTATTTCATTACAATTGGTTTATTTACCATAACAAAAGGACTATGAAGAACGCAATCATCATCAACGATCATCAACCAAAAGCTGATGAACCACTCTTGTGAACCGCAAAAAGGAAACCACTCTTGTGAACCGCTAAAAGGAAATCGCTGAAACCACTCTTGGGAGAGCTGCACACTTGCATTTCACCTGAACCATATGAAGATGAGTAACGGCCATGCACCAAGTGTATCTTAGAGGATCTAAGGCTCATGGGTGCTGCTAATCCAGAGCCAGGTCACTGACATGTACTGGCTATGCAGAAATTAAGAGCAGATTTTTCATAAGGATCCTCTTAGCTGCGGTTTTTATATGGTCCAAAATGCACTCCGCGGTTGTAGTTTCTGACTCTACCAGCTCCCTTGTGGGGAAAAAACTAATTTCATTAACCTTAACCATTACGTTAGCCAGTTTTTTGGTGTGTTACTGGGCTATGAAGAGCTTGTTAAGGCGCTTGTTCCTGTAGCTTTTATTTAAGCAGCAGATGGTGAAAAAGTGATGAAGCCATTTCTGAGAATGACCAGTTATTTCCGAAGAAAGGAACAGGCGAAGGTAATGTGGCTTTGTCCCCCGAAGAGTTGCGAGACGAAGATGAGCCAATACCCCTGACAGCATGCGACGGGTGGTTATCAAGAAATGTGTGAAGTTTTTGGCGAGAGCAAGAATCTTCTTTTCGGAGTTTGTTTTTTTTCAACATCGATTTCTTGCTACCCTCCCAACGCTGGTTGGACATTATGGTTTCACTATTCAAGCCTGTGAGCGTCACTTCAAGCTCCAAACCCCGAGAACCTGTCTGCAAACATGAAACGGGTTCCACCACTTGATATCCTCAGAAAAGAACATGAGGTAGGCCGAAATCCGGTGGCCTTTGGCAATGTTTTCCCAGAAGTGCAATAATGCCACTCTCAATAAAAACTCCTGCAAGCTGCAGAATTGCTGTTTCATGTTGGATGAGTGGAGAAGGAGGGATGTCTCCTGAAATCATAGCCCACATCCTGCCAGTCTCAGAAATGCCAAAACATGACCTAACGCTGCCACGAATGTGGCACATACAAACACAGTGTTGTGAGGGGGTGCTGAGTGATGTAAACCTTCCCCCCCAAGAGAAAATCCTTAATATCTTAAATGCCACAGCAACACAAATGTACCTTTCCTACAACACAAACTGCCACAAACAAATTGAATGTGACTCAGTGTTTTCTATGCTAAATTAATAAATTGCATAATGTAATTAAGCACGGACCCTGACCTCCCTTATTTGATAGTATGATTCAATGCCAGACATTGTATGTGTTCAAATAGAGGTTGTGAATATAACAATAAAAATGATTTGTATTGATTTGTAACATGTTTAATAGACAGTGGAATCTGGTTCTGATTATTTCTGTTGTGGAGAATGTGTGGTACAGTGACTTGTGGTTTGATGGTTTATCTTGTCTGTTTAAAAGAGGATTCTGTTTAGTTATTTTAAAATTCATTTTTTGAATTATTGGTAAGACCAGATGTATGAGTCTATGAGCTGATCGTGGTTGGTAAAGCAGGAGCAGAATTGTACAGTTTAAGGGCACATTGTCTGTCTGCATACATTGCTGGATTATGGTACTTGCCTCGTTCCTTTTATGGATGTCTGTTGTCCAAGTTGCTTCAGCCAGAGGCCCTGTTCTATCTAGTCCCTCTCTTCAGGTGGAAAAGGAGTGAGGTCATCCCTGTGTTTAAAACTATTAATGTTATGTTGTAAATATATTGTTGCCAGAGATTAATTTCTCAAATGACGGATCCAGCCTGGACATTTCCCGGACAGATGACAAATACCTGCCCATAAAGCCAGGGCTGTTTTGCTATTTGTGTATTATTATGTATGTTTTCAATTTTTTTAGAGAGGTGCGTGCGTGCGTGCGTGCGTGCGTGGGGATCGTGTTCCTATTAAATACTTTCCAATACCAATACAATTTTCTCCAGTGAATAATGATTCTGTGAGGTACATGAGGTATACCAGTATCAGGACATATTACTAACAGGAAGACATAATTCAACCAGTAGACACAGTGGTATAACAAGACTAGCTTCACATAAATATAAACCTAGGGGACGGCAATTGCTAAATTCTAGTAAAAGTCCAAGCACAAAAGGAAAGATATAGATTATATTTAGGAACTTTTCTATAATGGAACAGCCAGAGATTTCATAGGCAGAGCTAGGTAAGCCCTACTGTGAACTTCGGGTATCGGTCTCCTGCTTACTGAACCTTTCTTAAATGTTGATTCCACAATTCATGTTTCATTGAGTTTTGGAACAACATAAATATGATGCTTCTTTCTGTGAAACGCATTTCAGAGAGGAAAGTTTGAACGCATTTAACAACACCAAAAAAATGTTTTTTTTAAATAATGGAAAAACTGAGCAAAAGTTTCCAGCCAATTACTGTTGTTTTTCCTGAAACAAAAAGACAAAAACGTTTGTTTCCCCTGACAGACCAATGATGGCTTTGGCAATATTTACTGTTGTTGAAGTCCTATTTGAGCTAAATTTATCATTTGTTTAAGAAGTGGCACCTGGGTTTAAGTTCAAACTAGTTCAGTCAACGGGATAAAAAATTACAATATGAGATATCAAGGTTATAACCTTTATACAGTGAGTCTAGAAAGTCCCCACCCCGTTTCATAGTGTTCATCTTTTGTTGCCTTACAAGCCTGAAATTAAAATGCATAAAATTAGACTTTTTCCGGCTTTATTTACACACAGTAACCCATAATATCCAAGTAGAACCTTTGAGAATTAATTTACATTAAAACAGTAAAATACAGATACAGTACAGATATTTTAGTTAGTTGTATTAGTATATACAGGAAGTCCGATAGGGAAAAAATGTTCGCAACGTTTGGTGCTTCTTTCGTTTGTTAGGTGTGCAAGGTAACTGAATGTCAGGTGTGTAAAATGTATTGCCCTTCTGGTTGACTCAACCCAATTAAAGGGATAATTAGGGCTGTTTGAGTACTTTGGCTAACAATCAAGCTGGATGTCTGACAATGTTGGACTGCCCTTAACTTCAGAGTAAAGTTATTGGTACAAAGGTTCTAGCGGCACATTTTGCCGCAAAAAAATGTGTCGATGCTTATCAGTATGGAATAGGTTACAATACCTTTTCTAAGGCTCTGGGGCGCCACCAAATCACAGTCAGAGCCATATTGTCTAAATGGAGAAAGTTTGGGAAAGTGAAATCTTCCCAGGAGTGGCCATCTTGCCAAGTGCAAAGCGTAAAATCATCCAGGAAGTCACGAAGATCAGCATGATGTGGTTGTGAGGCAAAAACCTCTGCTCACTAAGGATAAGTTGAGTGCTTGTCTCAAGTTTGGCAAAAAGCACCTGGATGATCCTCTAGATTTCTGTAACAACGTTTCATGGACAGATGAGTGAAGGTTTCGGGCCCCGTTATGTTGATAACCAACCACTGCATTCCAAGAAGAACCTCACACCAATGGTCACGCCATAAATTCTGCTCTGCATCAGAGAATTGTGCAGGAGAATGTTTAAGCCAAAGTATTTGTTGGTGCTAGTACTTTATGTCCTAATATTTTAAAAACTGATAGGCATAATAACACTAGTTTTTACTATGGTGGATTCAATTTGATATCTTATTAAGGAATGCAGGAAAATATGTTTTTATTTTTATAATGCTGTTTAGTAGCTAACATTGATATTGTTATTTTTTCTTTGGTTGCTTTTAGTCCTTTTAAAGGGAAATTGAAAGTGCATGTTGGACTAGCAAACTCCACATGTAAATGATGAGTCAAAAGCCGTGACTTCATTCCACTTCCTGTGCACCTGCCACTCTCTTGGGGGAAAATGTGCATCCTGTTTTCCTCCCAAAATTTCACTCTTGCTTTCTAAATCTGTCCTCTTTCCTGCCTAAACTTGCCTAAAGCGGTCCATCGGTTTAAAGTTCAGACAGCAAAAAAAAAAACAATGAGGGACCAGCTAGGAACGTGAAACAATGGACACCATGCGTCCTCTGATGTTATGATTTAAGTGATCAATGTTATCCACTATCCCATTGCTACTGAGCTTTGGATATGTCCATTGTGAAAGCATCCCTTTCTCCTCAAAGCTAGAACAATTGGTTGACGCTTGAATCTAAAGGTTTTGTGTTAACTAGGCAATACGCCCTTGTCGGGTAAGCTACGTATGTTACCTAGAATGCCAAATATTTCTCAGAAATGCTATGAGAGCAATGTTATGCCGGTACTGTCTTAATCTACACAGACATGGTATGTGCATGGGAGCCTGTCAACGCCATTAATCATACTGCATGTTAGCGCTTTTTCCATTCATTTCAGAGAGCCTGACTCTGTTGTGCAGGGAATTGTCAGGGAGTCAGAGTTAAAGAAGCTTTGTTCAGTGCCCTCACTCTGCAGTCATGGACACAGTATTCTGACTTCAGACTCAGTCCAAGGTGCAAATGTGATATTAACAGATAAAAGCCATGCTTCCCTCCTTTCTCCTTTGTAAATATCAAATTAGGATTCTTTTGACAGGCCTGCTGGAGTCAGTTTTTCAAATTCATGCGATGTTATAACAATTTTCAGATGTTAGATATTTTTTTATGTTTTTTGCAGGTTTAGTGCAATGTTAGGGTAGTATAGTGCAAAACATTCATTTTCCAAAAGAAGAACAAGGAGTTCTGCATCAGACGGTATGGCCTCCACAGAGCCTTGATCTCAACATCATCATCATCATCAACATCATCAACATCTGGGATTATCTGGACAGACAGAAGCAAGCGAGACAGCCAAAGTCTGTAGAAGACCTGTAGAAAGTACTCTAAGATGCTGCTGGTTGTCTTATAAAACTGTGCCACAGTGTACGTAAGAGAATTCATTTCTCTAGGAATTTCATTCTCTAGGCAAAGGGTGGTCACACCAAATATTTTATTTTTTGGGTTTTTTTTTTTTTTTAACTGTTTAAGGTATTTGTTTAATTTTTAGAAACTTTTCATTTCATTATCTTTGAAAGCACCTTCGCTTTACAGAATTAATTTTACATGTGCCCACATTAATTTTGCACAGTACTACTATAAGGCTTGCATACACTGCTCGTTTTCTCAGTCCAAACCTTACTGTATCTTCACACACCCTTAACATTGCATTGTTGGGCCTGTTTTTAATGGCATCTTATTTTTTGATGTTCTATATAGTCCTTGTATTATATTATATAAAAGATAATTAAGTTGTAGAAAGGAATTTTACCTGTCCTAGGTAGTGCCACTGCTATCATTTGTTGGACTTTAACCATGCAATCACACTATAAGATTTTTGTGATGCAGGGTTTTATTGCATATTAGAATGGATATATGTTTGTGGACTAGAAGTGTATTTTAAAATGCAGAAATGCTTTTCCTGAGTAAGGCTGACATTCATTCATTGTGTATTTGTTAAATTTACAAACAAACCATTGGGGGGAGACAAATGTCACTCCAAAACTGCAGTCTTAGAGGATGTGAGAATGTACACTCACCGGCCATTTTATTAGGTACACCTCTTCAACTGCTCGTAAACGCAAATATCTAATCAGCCAATCTTGTGACAGCAACTCAGTGCATTTAGGCATGTAGACATAGTCAAGACAATCTGCTGAAGTTCAAACCAAGCATCAGAATGGGGAAGAAAGATGATTTAAGTGACTTTGACTGTGGCATGTTTGTTGGTGCCAGACGGGCTGGTTTGAGTATTTCAGAAACTGCTGATCTACTGGAATTTTCACACACAACTATCTCAACTTAAATAACCACTCGTTACAACTGAGGTATGCAGAAGAGCATCTCTGAACGCACAACACGTCAAACCTTGAAGCAGATGGGCTACAGCAGCAGAAGACCACACCGGGTGCCACTCCTCCTAAGAACTGGAAACTGAGGCTACAATTCGCACAGGCTCACCAAAATTGGACAATAGAAGATTGGAAAAATGTTGCTGCGACATTCAGATGGTTAGGGTCAGAATTTGGTGTAAACAACATGAAAGCATGGATCCATCCTGCCTTGTATCAACGGTTCTGGCTGGTGGTGGTGTTGTAATGGTGTGGGGAATATTTTCTTGGCACACTTTTGGCCCCTTAGGACCAATTGAGCATCGTTTAAACAAAAATGTCCATCCCTTTCTGACAGTAAAATTTATGACACAATGTACCCTCCTAATAATGGCTACTTCCAGCAGGATAATGCCCCATGTCACAAAGCTCACATCATCTCAAACTGGTTTCTTGAACATGACAATGTACTCAAATGGCCTCCACAGTCACCAGATCTCAATCCAATAGAGCACCTTTGGGATGTGGTGGAACAGGATCGCATCATGGATGTGCAGCCGACAAATCTGCAGTAACTGCGGGATGCCATCATGTCAATATGAACCAAAATCTCTGAGGAATGTTTCCAGCACCTTGTCGAATTTATTCCATGAAGAATTAAGGCTGTTCTGAAGGCAAAAGGGGGTCCAACCCGGTACTTAATAAAGCAAGGTGTACCTAATAAAGTGTCCGGTGGGTGTAAATCAACACTTTTTGGCAGGTGCACCTCCTGAAAAAGAGTATGATC
Source organism: Hiodon alosoides (assembly GCA_025775065.1). Taxonomy (NCBI): domain Eukaryota; kingdom Metazoa; phylum Chordata; class Actinopteri; order Hiodontiformes; family Hiodontidae; genus Hiodon; species Hiodon alosoides. Next base: position 22,210 of record JAOYSI010007817.1, on the reverse strand, counting down.
ATTATGAATAGAAACCTTTTTTATTGTCTTTGGTTGTTTCCAAAATATACAGAATGCAAATAGTGGTTATGGACCTGTGCTTCTTACCAAAGGTTTGAATTTAGAGCAGGTGGGTGCAGTTTTGTGGCCACAAAAAGTATTTGATTTCAATAGCTTGAACTAATTTTTTAGTTAGATAAATAATTAATAATTAATAATAATTTTGTGAAAAAAATAAGTTTCATCAGTTTTACCAAAAAATCTAATATTATGTTATAGCACGTTTTTACTATAGTGAAGCCCCTAAGCACTAAACGGCTACATGTAATGTTATGTGCTTTCCAGACGTAATTTGCCGTAATTTTTTTTTAAACCAGGGAATGTTTTCCTTTCCATGTTTACTTTGTCTGATGGCTTGCTGATAGACAAATATCAACAAATAGTCATCATGTCCTGTCTAAAAAAATAAAATAAGTCAATTATAGTTGCTGTTGTTTTCATTATAATTTTAAATTCAAGAAATATGAAAATTATAGTAAGAGGATTTTTAGGTAAGGGTTAATTTAGTATACAACACTGACTTCTTATTGGATGTAAAAAGCTTATTCATAGACATAGTAGCATCATAAACACCAATCAACATTTACAAGTTAACTGTTGGCCAGAGTATAATAGCAAGAGCTAAAAATACCATGGAATCAAATATTCTCATTTCATAATATCATATACTATGGTAATGTTACAGAAATAGCTTATACAGCTCATGCTTATAAAATGGAGGGCATCCACCAGGGACTTATATCATAGCCTTTATTTTGGTGTAACTTGGGTGCTGGTATGCAAAATCTTCATCATTTTCATGAAGGGTTCAGTATTTGCATTGTGTTTTTTATGACCGCTGGGTTTCGCAGCACTTTTATTTTCATCTCTTGGGATTAGTGAATGAGTTTCTGAGTGCCTTTCCCTTTTTAACTTGGCCAGTTTTATGACTGTCTAAAAAGAAATACATAAAACTTTACTAGAACCATTCATATGGTTTCATTGACTAACAAAATAGAAAACGTATTTGATATAATTTGATGAGTTTCTAAATGAATTTTTTATGTTATAACAACTTTCGTCAATATTTGTAGTTCTGATAACTTAGGACCATGTATTGATTGTTCTGCGGGAGCAGTAAATCATTTTGTTTGCAGACTTAAACTGTAATTCAAACACAGTTAAATAATATAGTATCCGTCTTAGCTAAAACAAGTTAAGGGCTAGCAAGTTAAATAAGAGTGCAATGGTTATTATTAATAGTTAAATCATATTTGAGGATGAAAAGTGAACCTCGTGTGAAGCAGTAAAATAAAGGTCATAAACACAGAGAGGTGTTAATAAGAAGATAAACATGGGGTAGGAGGTCTGGAAAGAGTTCTAAAGAATGCTTTTATGCAGGTGAACTTTGGACTCTGGGTTTAGGAACATAGATTTGAAATTAGAGACTGTAGGTCAAAAGCAATTGTGCTAGGAAGGCAAGATGGAAACTGCAAATGATATAAGACAGAAGTGTGCAAGTTATGCAAATATAATTGGGGGGGTTAAATGGTTAATTAAAGATACTTAAAATGTGGCAACTGAAAAAAATCACTAAGGCAAAAAAACCAAATTCATTTTTCAATGTTTTTACCACTTTTACATTTTTAAATTTAGCTTTTTAAAAAACATTTTTAATGGGTTGGCAAGGTTTGTTATTACTTGTTGAAATATTTTCTCGTTGAGGATATTTTATCAATAAAGCATATTAAAATGGACTAAATTAATTGTATATTTTTCCTCATATTGTGGGACATAGATCAATATAAGGAGGAAAACTTTGCTTACGTATTTTAAAAGCGATCCATCACTGATTTAAAAAATTGCTCTATATGGTTGTTAAAAGTCTGGCTTTAAGTCTTTAAGTCCCTCTGAAAGGTTTTTTTTTCTTTCTTCTCTCACGTATCATGCACACTGAATATCTATACAATTATTAGGCCATTTGCAAAACCATCACAGGATATTATACACACATTTATGTATTGAGGACAGTCCAGTCTACCTGCTTGAGATTTTTCATATTCCTGCTACCGCACAGCCTTATGGTATCCATTCGGTTTTTAAACGTTTGTTATTACTGTCTAAACTGATTAACATTTAGACATTAAATCTACATTAATACTTTAACACTACACTGCATCTCTTAATCGAAATTCTCACTAAATCATCTTCTTATAAATTGATGTGTTTCATTTCTCAACCAGGCAAATGTTGAAAATAATACTTTAATTATGTAAAACAATAAGAAACATACTTCGTGGTGGGCCTGTTCCACAGTCTTTAAATTCATATTTTGCTAATATGCCCAAAAATATACTATTATTAGGCTTATCTTTGTCGCTTTAGTAAATACTGTCTGAGTTTATATCTTTAAATTCTAATAAAATTTGTAATGAAAAAAAAGTTGTTTGTTTTCTATCTGGTAAACTTTGGGATAACATCCTTCATTTACTACTATGTTATAAACTTATTTTGTAGTACTACGTAATGCACAATTCAGAAAAGCTTATCTGAAGCCGCGCGTTCATGTCATGAATTGTCGGTGCCCTGTGAACCCACTCTCACAAGAGTGCCCGCGAGCACTGGTGAAATGATTGGAGGGAGATTGTTTCTGCGCACGCGCATAACGGGCAAAGGACACAGATGTCCATGGCGAACTTTATTCGAAACGACAGTGACTGCGTGACCTAAGTGTAGGCTACTCGAATGGAAAAGGTTGGGGTGCGTCATATCTTCACGCAGCATGATTTTTTACGCGTTCAACGCTTACTCCTTTACATTCGCCCGTATTTACATATTTGTAAATAGGCTTGTTTTTTTTTGCTTCGAGTCGCTAAAGTAAGCGAAAAGTATGAAAACTATTATGGGGGTGTATGATTTTTTTGTTAACTAGAGTGTTACAAGGCATACATATATCGAACTGTTATAATCTCGACCAAGGAAACCCAAAAGCGCTGACGGGAAGACTGCTTCTATTGGCATTTCGATCAATTTATCTTGAATAACCTTCATCGTTCATATTATAACCTCAAAATAAATAAATAAATATTTATAAATTATTTGCTAAAGTTAGATGTCAGTTATTGAAACAGTAGTGCAGCCTTTCAAATTCATATTGAACAAGATTATATCGAAACTGATACAAAATAGTAACTGGGTTTTTATTTCTGAATACAGGGTTACTTCCTGGTGCTGCAGAAAGAGGCAGTGCTGAGTATGAGACAGAAATATAGATAGAATTTTAGATAGAAAAATATAGAGTGGGAAGAAGGAGTGAAAGAGGAGCAGTTGGCTGGTTTCCAGGAGCAGCCCCGCTCCAATCTTTCTTTATAGAATTTAACAACTTATTTTATTTATAATGTATGTATTTATTGAAATGTATTGAATATACAAGCCTCGGTTGGTTAAGAGGTTAAAAGAAGATTGTAACTGGGAATATTTTTTTCAGATCGGAGTAGAAGCGGCGCACGGATTGTTCGCAACCTTGTTCTCGTTTTATATTGAAATTAAGATATATATTTTTTAGCTATTTCATATTTTTTATTCAAGAAAGGGGGATAACGGAAGATGGGTTGTTTAGGCAACAGCAAGACTGAAGATCAGCGTATCGACGAAAAAGCACAACGAGAAGCAAATAAAAAAATTGAAAAACAGTTACAAAAAGAAAGACAAGCTTATAAAGCCACACACCGACTGCTTTTATTGGGTAAGGTAATGGAAATGGATTTGGTAATGTGTAAAAATGTATATGTACTGTTTTCGCCCTCTGCTCTCACATATGGTGATATGTAGCAAGCTACATGTCACAGATGTATGTTGTTGGTACGAATGCTTTGGATTTGAAAGCATTTCTTTATCGGCGTATAAAGCTGTACGCAGCATTTATATTTTGAGTGTTGATTGTATTTATTTATTTTATTTTGAAGGGGCCGGAGAATCCGGAAAAAGCACTATTGTCAAGCAGATGAGGATCCTGCACGTCAATGGTTTCAATGCAGAGTGAGTGCCTTGTTATTATTTTCAAAACGCTTTTATTCCTAAAAAGTAGACGTTTTTACAAATGTTTGGGTGTTTGTTCTTTAAAGTAAATCACCATTTCTTACATGACAGTTTGTTGTTTTGCCATCCGAAGCGAGAAATCCTAACGTTTCACACGTAAAATTGTAGGACTGCACATCGTAGCACTGCAGTGCTTTTAGGGCCCAGGGTTAAGTAACAACAGCATGGCGACCACTAGCAAGCTTGTTCCCACTGATTTCTAATAACTGTTTGTTAGGTAGCACTAAACACGCAATTTTGAGCTTTATCCAGTTTAGTTGAAACGAACGCAAAGAGTCGTAAAGACGTGTAATTGTATTAATTTTTTTATCGTTAAGTGTACAGTCAGCAACGCTAGTCTGACAATGATTACATTAACCAAGTAATAACTTTAGGTTGTTACAACGTTGTGATGTTTAGTTGAGAATTGATGGTATGGTTCTGTGATTATCGGGTGGTATCCTCTAGCTATAATTAATCTTATATTGTGGGATGTCACTGTTTCGGCATGTATTCAACGTTATTTTGCTGACAATGTAACCATTGTTTACATAATTACAGCATTGTGGCAATCAAATGAACATAAATAGAATTGTATGATAACATTGCAATTTGTTATAATTAAAATACAATCCATTTCTCGTTGGAATGAAACATGCACCTTATTACGGTCTGCATTTTTCCAAATATTAAAATTTTAAAACCTAGTTTAGAATTATGGCACAACTGTGTCCTATGTTTTGCGTTGCCTTAATTTTCTTTTCCTTCTTTGCATTATGAAGTAAATGCACACATTTTAAAGTATATCATGAAGTAAAATGTACATAATGAAGTAAATGCACACATTTCCATCTTGATTGAAAATATGTTAAAATATGAAATGGAGATCATGCACCGCTGTTTGTGAATCAAGGTCTACGTTTTATAATGAAAGTAATTTTTTATTGACAAACCATTCACAAAGTAACAATGCTACACATGAACAGGATCTGACATTAGATTAAAAATGCATATGTAAATTGTATAGATTTTTTTATGTATTTTCAATGTATTTTATACTCTTGTTATATTCATTTGAATTTAATGAATTTCCTGGAGCCTGTAATTATTTCAGTCATAGTTCTATGGCCAGATAAATAAATCAAACTTTTGTCATCAGTTTGCAATTATCATCAGTCTGTAATTAGCCATATATGTGGCATAGCAATAGACTTCCATTAAAATAATGTATCTACTATGCACAAAACGTAACTGTAATTTTCTACTTAAGTGAACTTTGCTCGCTAGTAAAAGAGGGAAGAAAAATTCTGTGTTAGAACTTGTTGAATATTTTTCCCCAAAAGTCACAAGAAAAAAAAAACATTTATATTGATATCTAAAAAATTTACTTTCGTCTCCTTGGCTAAGAAAAATGTCTCCGCTGCCACCAAACCAGCAAAAGGAGAAATATTTTTTTTAGTCTGTATATTTCAATGAGATTTAGAACAGTGTAATCCAAATTCTGAGATGTCAAAAGTGAAACTGTTGTTTAAAGAGAAGAATGTTGGCCCTGCTGGCCATTGCCAAAAAAAAAAAAGACATGAGATTGTTGTCCTACAATATTCTGAACCAATCAAATGACCTCTCCTATGTGACAGGCACTGTGAGATCCGGCAGTTCCAGCTGGTCATGGCAGACAGTGACCGGCTTCACTATTTCTGTACAGGCATACCTTGTTTAGTGCAGAAGATGCGTTCCTAGGAATGACAGCACTAACTGAATCAGTGCTATATAAGGGGTGATAATACCATTACATCATTTGATTGGCTGAACAATATAAACATAAATGACCATATTTGGAAAGCTTTGAGTTCTCAGATTTTTTTACTTTTAATTTTGGCTGTGGATTTTCATTTGGTTTTGGATTTAAAAAAAATCAGGTCCAGAAGTTTCTTAGCTGGAGATATTCTTGTTTTCTAGTAAAATGGTTTGAATAAGTATAACCTGTTTTTAAACGAGTAGCTTAAAAGCCTGTGTGAGAAATACAAGCACGTTGTATACATTTTGTGTATGCTATCATTCGCCATAGCTTTCTAGTTACCAATGGCTAGGTGAGGATATCTTTCCAAAACCATAAGAACAAAATCAGAAGTGGAACTGTTGAAATACTTTCGCTTTGGAACTATATTTAGAGTTTTGATGGGAAATTCAGTGGCATGTATCCCATAGCATAATTAAACACCCAGCTATCATTAAATGGCATTAGAGAATATTGCTCACCAATTAGGGCCCCAGCCTCTTGAATTGAGGTTTATTTTTTGATAACTTGATAACTTATCCTTGATGATCTATGGCCATTAAGCTGTACCACCCACATATTCAGTAAAACTATACAGTTTTGATTAACTTAGTAGTAGTAGATCTTCATTTAAAAAGTATGAACTTCACCTACTTTTAGATCCATCCCATCAACATTGAAAACAATTCTATTTGTATTTCCCAATTTGATTAAGCTTATAGATGTAATTCTTCATGTAAAATGTAAATAATCCAGTACTTGTCTTACTACTGTAAAATTGTATATTATATCTTGTGTTATAATTAATATTTAAGCTTCGTCTCTGTCTTGAAAAGTTTACTTGGAAAATTGTGTTAACTGTAGTATTTTTAGCTTAAATAATTGGTTGTTTGGAACTTCCAACCCCCCTTTTGAACTCCCTCAGAAATAGCCAGTTGTGGCTATTTCATCAAGTTTAGAAAAGGGGTGTATTTTTAAGCATGTGATTTCCTGTTACTTCAGGTATTTACTTTTTAAAGGTATAATGCACTGTGTGTTTAAGGTGTCACAACTAGTTTATGGCAGTCCTGTGGCTTTTGCCTGCAAATAACAGTCAATCACTTAGTCTTTTTTGTAACTTTGGTATGAGGGTCAGTGGGCCAGGCGAGCACTGCAGTGTCAGCATTTCCTTATCATGACTGTTGCCTGTTTTGGTAAGTATTTTACTGTGGATGTGGCTTAAGTGAGTTTGTTCTTCACTGGATGAAAATATTTAAATGTTCCCATAATATTGTATTGCAGAATTTTCAACACATGGAAACTTAAGTTTTTGGTATAAAGTGTCTTTAGTAGCATTAAGTAAAAATCAAGTTTTTTCCTTTCCTATTTAGAGAAAAGAAACAGAAAATCCAGGACATTCGAAAAAATGTGAAAGACGCCATAGTGGTAAGTTTTTTAATTAACTAAATAATTTTTGGTTTTGACTTATAAAACCCATATTTGTTGCTACATATTTTTATTAATCACACTCCGATTTGTTTTACATATATAATGTGTGATCATATAACATGGTGTGTTTCCTACTTACTTTCCTACTTTTTTTTACTTACTTTTCAGACAATAGTTTCGGAAATGAGCACTTTAATACCCCCAGTTCCACTAGCCAACCCAGAGAACCAGTTCAGAATTGACTACATCAAAAGTATAGCCCCTCTCTCAGACTTTGATTACACACAGGTAAGGCCAGTAAAAGTTCTGTCAAATCTGTCAATTTAACTTAATTTCAAGTTATTCACATTGCAATATATTTGTAGGTGTGTAATTATGTCAAATGTTCATGAATTTGTTGCTTAAAGTTTAATTCAACTGTTTGTAAGGGTGTAAAAATGCATTGTATGTCAATTGGGTGTTAAATGAAGTTGTTTTTTTAAAGCATTGTTTGTAAGGCTATAAAGATGTGGCTCTTGATCAAGGTCTGTTGAAAGATAAAGGCTTGGTCCTTTGTTAGCTGTAGTAGCATATTTTGTTATGTTTTTATTTCTCTGTACTTTCAAACAATAGTCAATGCGTTGAGTAATCTTTGTCAGTGAAAGAAGTTAACAGAAGATTATGTAGTTGGATAAAGCTTGATTGTGGAATGTAGTTATGACGATTGTTTGGGCCACAGTACTTTTATTAATGTGTAATTTGTTAATTAGATTAGATGTTAGGTTTGCTTTGATTCAAGCTTTTTTACCATCAGATGAGCCTTGGGGAGCTATTTGAAGTTACCCAGGCATATAATAGAGGATGTATTGGTTTTTGTGTAGAACACACATTTCTGGTTAACCTGAATGCAGAAGAGTATACCATTATATTACTGATTCCAGTTCAGTATCGACATTCACATAATTTTGTGGCCTTTGTTTTGTTTGTTTTTTAGGCGGTCAGCTGAGACGGCATAGAATAAAAATAACTTGCTTTGCAGATTCTGAATATGCCCGTATCTCCCTCTTTTTTTACCCGAAAATGTTCATTTCTTGTCTTTGTGGTTTTTATTTTATTTTTGACAATTACAAATTATGATACTAGCTAAAGCTAATCAAATCCTAAAGCTAGCCTATTTGATGCTTACGGAGCATGAGTGAATTAATTACTTGATCTAAATGTACTTATTTTCATAATCAAAGTAACAGCTACACACAATTAAAATGCCTTGGCAGATGTCTAATATTATTAGGAAGTTGACTAATTTGAACTAGAACACCTATGGGGTTTTTCTGGGTAAGAAAGGGGCTTAGGTGGTAACTAAGAGCATGGGTCGATATGTGATGGCCTTTGCAGACCTTCATGATCCTTGCCAAAACTGTAGATGACTAACAAAAAATAGCATTCTTATTACTCATCTAATACCATGAAAAAATAGTGATAATATGGGCTATTTTATCTAAAGGAAGATAAATGATTTCAGCTAGATAAATGGCTTGTTTGCATTTTAATTGGCTATCATTTTTTGGGATTCTGAGGTTGGCCATGCCTAGCTGTAAAATAAGTAATCAGACCTATATAGCTTACCAAGTGAACTTAAGTTTGTTGAGCTCAAAATATTTTTAACTTTCATTTGTGTCTGTGTGCTGCCGTTTCATAGTATATGTGAGGGCACACCTAAAACATTCACCTAGTGCAATTGCACAGCTCAGTCTCGCTCTCTCATGGTAATACTAAGTAGATTAAGTTAATTTTTGAGTTGGTTGCAATTAAATGTCATGGCTGTAATTTGGGAATGGATCATTTAAAAATGATTAATTTGACTGATTGACTTTTACATGGTGACTACATGGTGGTTATGTTCTGTTTTCATCAAAAAGTCTAGTTTTGAGGAAAGGGTCCATAATAGTTTTGATTCAAACTTGTATGCAGAGATTTGGAGCACAGAGAATCTCCCCCACTCAACCTGGGTTGTCACTTATATATATGAAGGTGAGAAGATTTAGAATACTCCGTTGTGATTTGGAAGGTTCGATTTAAAAAAAAAAAAAAAAAAAAAAAAAAGGCTATTATTGGGTTGTAGTGCAATGTAACCTAAATGGCTGCTCCAGCTAGGTTTAAGATGCACATCTTATCCAAGAAACAAAATAAACTGCTCAACCATTGAAACCGCTACCAGCTGACAACAATCCCTCTTGTGTGGCGGAAAACGTTGGGCAGCATAAAATACCCTCACCTCGCACAGATAGTAAAGAAGTAGTAGTAGTATTCTGTCCAATCAGAACGTGTTCTTAACAGCCGGCAACATTGTAAATAGGAAACGCGCAGCTCTTTGATCGGTTTGTGTTCTTGGCTGGTTGTTCAGTATTATTTATCTGTGAGTAAACAAACTGTAGTTATCGGTGTTATTAAAATTAAAGGCACCATTAAAATTTAAGTTGTGGATAATATAGTATAAAAATACATATTCGAATGTACATAGATCTAAAGCCCTGTTAGGAAGTTGCTGGTGTTGGACTCTCAAGCAAGGAACTTTGAATGAGTAACCATAGAGCAGTTTAAAAATTTAACTGTAACCTTGCACGGGAAAGGCAGTCTGTTAATGAATGAAGCTAAAATCACTGGGATTAAGGTTGAAATTTTTTGACTTTTATGACGTCATCTGCTTCGTTTATTGCATTGCTCATGACTGAAGCTGGATGGCTTTTCTCCTTTCGCACTAGCCAGATTTGGCGATTATTAGAAGGAGCGAAGCCGCCTCTAGAGAGAGGAGAAAAAACACAAAGCACTATGAAGAACACTGAGAAATTTTTGGAAGAAATGTAAGCTGTTTGTTCTGGTATTCTCCTATATCTCTAACGCACACACATCTTACAGTTGGTTTATTCAGCAGATGCTCTTCAGGTGCAACAATATTTTAAAGTTTGGTCCAGGTGCGACAAGCAATGTCCAGTTTTAAAATAGGAAATATGCTGTCCAATTGATTAATTCAGCGAGTTTAGTGTATGGTTACACCTATATTATCGCTCTGAAGTCCGCTAAAAGCAGAGAGGCTGCTAGTTTCTAACCGGGCATGTGAGACTCGTGGTGCTTTTTGAGCCCGCTAGCAACATTTGTGATTTGGCTAGCTAGCTCTGTAAGTGCCTTATGGCTCGGTAGCCATTTAGTGCTGTAAAGCCATTTCGAAGCTTGTTAATGTTCCCGACAAAGCGCAATAATTGTATATGAAAGTCCTGCAGTAGATTAAAGTAATAAAAATACATTATTGTATTGTGTAATGCATTAGCCTAACAGTTTTGCATACTGTGAAATATTACATCTCTCACACACTCTCACAAATTTACAATTTGGTCGTCTTTGGCGACCAGAAAAAATATCCCGGCCTTTAGATTTAGTCCATGGCTAATGGCTACTGTGGTCTCCAAACATTTCTCCACATTTGGTTATCGATTGTCTCCAAAATATTTTATTTTAGTCTTGTAGACTTTGCAGGAAGCTAAGCCCCTGTTACTCAGGTAAAACAGCCATTATGTGACATTGATAGGAAACATATTAATGTGCAAGAACTTTAGACGGATCTATTCTTCCACTAGCTACCTTTGTTGCGCACATTCGTTTTAAAGCGGCTAAGGGCAGTGCTTCTCTATATTTACAAACATTTCAAATTTGCCCTGCACACCTGATGGACCTCTTTTTCTCGAGTAGCTGGAGTTGTCTGGTAGTCCTTCCCCTTTATGGCGTTATATCCCAGGCACACCGCTTCTCCACCCTGGTCCTTTAGTTCTGGACACCTGTATCTGCAATGGTCAGATCTGCTGAGTCACCTGCCACATTCTGACACAGTCTGAAAACCATTGCTCTTTGGCCCATTCCCCTCCATGGACTGTGTTCCACACTGATTCTGTTGCACTTTCTGAATTGTTAACTACTTTATCATTTGTTGCTGGATTACAGTTAAGGACTTTATCCGTTTTGTTTGTCTATTTGCCGCATGTGTGACCACTCAAGATCATTGTTATTGTGCTACCAGGGAGGCTATAACTATGTTTAGATTTTGTTTGTTTGCACTAAACGTGTAATACCTTGAGGTCTAAGGGGCTCAGGATAAGAGTGTGTTTGAAATGAATAAATGTAAGGTCAGTGTTACATAATTCTGGAAATATGTGTCATTGTATTATGAGAACAAAGGAAAGGGAATGTCTTGGGACATATGTTTTAAATTTCCTTTTATATTTTATATGACATTGCATTTTAAACAATACTTTTTAGGGATTTCTGAATAGGTGATTGCTGTAATTAGTGTATTACTATTAGATTAGTTACTATACTGCCAAATGGATGAGAAGCCTACTAAAAACTTTCTTGAGGAGGCAAGGCTATTCACCATTTTTGTTACTAAATATAATATAATTTATATTTGAGGGGATAGATCTGGGTTATGTTATTGCATGAAGAAAAAAAGGCGACCTCTTAAAAAATATTGTGGCGAATGGAACAGAAGCTGGCACAGCATCTTGGGAGGCTTTGGCGGCTGTTTGGTTCTGCCTGCGATTTGGCGGAGACGACTGGTGCCATTGAGGGAGACAAGTGGGGGTACCCCCACTAGATAACTAGCTAGCTTGGGGGAGTGAAGGTCTGAGTGAGTGAGCTAGTGTGCAATTTTTTAAACAATTTTTCTTAAGAGTGCTTTTGATTAAATCCCATTTAATACCTTTTCCAAGGAAGGTGAATACTTTATAAAGTTCTACAGTTAGTTTTGGAACATTTAGGGCCATATTTGCTATTGGAGTGAGGGTAGCACAAGCACTGCAAGATTGCTAGATTGCTAAACTGTAGTATAAATTTACTTAGAGGTAACATGTATGTAGCCTCGACTCCCTCCACCACACAAGGAGAGGGGGAGGAAGTACGACTAGTCTCCTCCAAACCTAGTTGCCTTTCAGCATTTTCCACACAGCATGCTACATAGCCCACATGAGAGGTTCAGCACTGATTAGAGGAGAGGCACATCCCTCTCAACTGTACTGCCAGCCTGCAGGCACCCAAGAAGCCGGTAGGAGATGTTTGTTAGCAACTAGCCGAGAGAGGACCGTCTAATTTAAAAGTGGCTTTACATTGTTATCAATTGAGGATTAGAGGAAGTGTAACACGTTAAAAGTTTGTTTTTGACTAAAGAATAGTCACTATTCCCTTCCTGTTACGTGAATGGCCAGATAACGAGGTATTAGGGGAGGGTTTTAGCATTTTAATGCAAAATTTCATCATTTCATCATTCTATTTCAGCCACAGCCGTTGCTGACTGGTGTATAATATCAAGCACACACCCATGCAATCTCCATAGACAAACATCGGCAGAATAGCTCCGTGAGTTTCCAAAAAAGTCAGTTTGTCAAATTTCTGCCCTGCTAGAGCTGTCCTGGTGAACTGTAAGTGCTATTATCGTGAAGTGGAAACATCTGTGCGCAAAAACAGCTTTGACGTGAAGTGGTAGGCCATACAAGCTCACAGAACGAGACCTAGTAGCTGAAGCGCGTAGCATCTATCCTCGGTTGTAACACTCACTACCGAGTTCCAAACTTTCTCTGCAAGCAACCTCAGCACAACAAATGTTCGTTGGGAGCTTCATGAAGTGGATTTCCATGCCCGATTATCTCCACACGATAATCAAAAGCGTTGGCTGAATCACACAATTCAAAACGTTGGCTGAATAGTGTAAAGCTTGCAAACCTTGGACTCTGAAGCAGTGGAAACGTGTTCTCTTGAGTGATGAATTGCGCTTCTCCATCTGATGGACATATCTTGGTTTGGCAGATACCAGGAGAACGCTATCTGCCTGAATGCATTGGAGGAGTAATTGTCTGGGGTTCCATAATTGTTTCATGGTTCAGGCTAGGCCCCTTAGTTCCAGTTAAGGGAAATGTTAATTTAATGTAATGACATTCAAGATGATTCTGTGCTTCCAAATTTGTGGCAACCGTCCCTTTTCTGTTTCAGCATGACAGTGCCTCCGTGCACAAAGCAAGCTCCATAGAGAAATAGTTTGTTGAGATTGGTGTGGAAGAACTTGACTGACCTCAATTGGAACCCTGACTGCAAGCCAGGTCTAATCGCCCAACATCACTGTCCGACCTATCTAATGTTCTTGTGTGGCTGAATGGAAGCAAGTTCCCTCAGCAGTGTTCCCACCTCTAGTGCAAAGCCTTTCCATAAGAACGGAGGCTATTATTGCTGCTAAGTGGGAACAATTAGTATTAACGCCCATGTTTTTGGAATGAGGTTTTCGACAAGCAGGTGTCCTCATGTAGTTTATTTTGATGTCACTTGTTTCATTTAGCTTAGTTATGTAATCGAACATCTTTCTTGTATATATAATTTTGTAATTGTACACTGAGGACTAATAGGGGATCAGAGAGTAAGCATGCACTATTAATATTACTATGATATGCTGGTAACAAAATTATGCCAGCATTTCAGGTCTGGAATTGTAGGTTACTCACAAGGTTCAGCTTGTAATTTCATAAATAAATTGTGGAGTAAGTGAGGATGCTCAGTGTAGTTTACCTCTAATTTCATATACAAATTAGAAGAATTAGATAAGCATGGTCTCTCATAAACTCCTAAACCAATTTTGGAGTATCTGTGGGATTTATGGAGCATTCAATACATTCTGAAGTCATGCACGGTGAGAATTAGTACAATTAGCCTTGTCTGATCAAATCGCCTTCGTGCCACCTGCCTCTTCTATACTTTGATACGTAGCTGGGCACATCCCTCTTGAAGGCACTGCAGGCACACGGGAAGCTGACATGATACGCTTGTTAGTGACAAGCTGAGGGAAACCCTGACAATTTCCACTGACTCCAGCTCTGAAGATGCTCTGCCAACTGTGTGCCACTGCTTTGCTCTCCCGGTCAATATCGACAAATTATATGAGCTGGATTCCAGTCTGTCAAATTCAGCTCACAGTGCTTGTCTGCAGTCCGGCAAGCTCCTTTAACAACTAAGGAAATATGGGTGCCCTACTTTATTTTAGAATTTTAAGTAAAATGTCTGTATTTTACATAACTGGCTATCTATTTTTGTTTAGCAAGCTTAACAGCATAATGACCAAACGCGTGTGTGTGTGTGTGTGTGTGTGTGTGTGTGTGTGTATATAATATAAATTTCCAATGTCAAAAGGGAAGGTTGCTATGTACATGGGAAACATTTCATTTTTCATCACCTAAATAAAGTAGTACGAATGTGGAAAATAATTTTTAGCACATCCAGTTGCGCACCACAGACGAATTGTTGAAAAAGGGAATTGTACTTTTGAACCATTGCCCCAAAGAGGTTGTAGTAATTAAAAAAAATAATTCACCCCTGTCCTACATATAGATACACTTTAGTAGTGCTTTGTGTGCAGGTGTTTAGTTACAGGTGGTTTGATCTTGTCATTGATTGTGTGGTGAGTATTTGTAAGAAAGATAAGCAATGTTAACACACTATGCAGATATCAATTACTTCAAGGTCCTTATCTGTTATAAATTTTAATAAACTGCTTTGAATTCAATTATTTATATATGAAATGTATTACAATTTTTATTAACATATTTTCAGCTGACCACAAATGTATTTGGGATATGCAGGAAGTTTTTGTCGGCACAAAAATGACAAAATTCAACTCTGTATCAAATATTAGTCTTTAGATACAAACGATAAATTCCTTGCTTGGCACGATAATTGTGATGTATGTCAGGAATACTTTTTTATTGTTGGTATTACATAGAAAGTGTATGTAGGGCTAAAAATATACTGTCCCAAAAATGTCCACATACTTGAATAAGCTACCCCGACAAGTTTGTGTACAACTTCATTACTGCTTTGTTTTTGGTTTTTACGGATTTTTTATGATTTCACAATGATTTTGTTTAATTATATATATATGTATAACTTTAAATATGCGTACACACTTATACAAGCCCTGATGCCATCAGACATAAGTCTGATTTTTATGTCAGATGTTTTTTATAGAAACTGTACCGAAGTCAAATCTAGTTTGTGGCATTGTTCTCCTAATGCCAACACAACATATGCTTGTGTGCAGAAACTTGTGTGCACAACCATGATTTAGGCCTGTATAAACGTTACATTTTTTCTTAACCTTTTTTCTCAGGGACCTCCATCTTTATTATTTGTTTAAATATACTTACTTGGCAGAGTCTTCATCCTACATGACTTATAAAGCAAAATAATTGTTTGTACTAGAACGATAATTACCATAACGAATTTAGAATCCAGTAGCGCTTTAGTCTATATGGGTTAATTGCAACAAAATGAAAGCTAACTGAATGCACGTGTGTACTAACAGGTGGCAATCTTGTGGTTAGTATGCAGCTCCGTATTAAAATATGACAAAAAAGTAAAATATCAATTGCTACAAACTGAAGTTTGAAGTTATTCCTTAGTAATTGAAATGTTTTCAATTACAAGGAACCCAAAAATAACTGCCAAGTGGAATAGTGGAAAACTATTCACAATATATTTGATGAATCTGCTGGCTGTTCATAAATTGTAATAGTACCTTACATAAATGTCATACTGATTCAATGATTTTCAGTGTCCTCCCTCTCAATAGCATCCGGCTTGTCTCTATATGCCACTGTATCGACTGTATTTTAAAGGGATTTCTGAATACGATACATTACTGATACCAATAATTCAAATGTTCCGATTCAGAGCCCCCCTTGTTCCTGATAGGTATATCAACAACAGTGCCTTGGTGTTGTACTAAAGGTGGCGGTCAGCTAGTCTCCGCCTACTCACGCATTTTTTCACTACAGATGAGTACGCAGCTGAAAACTATCCAGAGATAGTCTTACTAGCTAGTACACAACTTGGCATACAGCTCCATTATAACTCTGTTTGTTGCAATTCACCCTATAAGGGTATTCTTGCCTTGTTGCCTCCTCTTTGCAATGTAGCAACAGGCAGATATCACATAACCAGGCATTTATTTAGAAGTGAGATGGGTGGCTGATTTGGGTGGACAACAAAACATTGTTGTGGCTGGGGCAGTCGAAACTGTGAAAGACTAGCATGTTAGCCATGAGGAGAGAAACCTTGGTGGACGTGTAGGGCCGTCTGCGGCCATGAGCGATTCAGAGTTACCAAGTCCTCTGGCGTCCTGGTTCCTTCATCAGCTTTTCTGTAGGGTATTAAGTTTCACACTGCATTTATTCAGACCCAGTGTCACAAGCCTCTCTGGAAAAAAAGCCCCGAGGAGTGTGTTCTGCTTCCCTCCCTCCCCATACAGTGGCTGATGGGACTGCACATGATCAGGCCCGTTTTATTCATAAAAAAAAAAAAAATGGCTGAGGAATGCCTCTCTCTTTTCCGGTGGCACCACTAGGTTTTTGTTTAGTAATTTGTTTAACAGCTTGTTTGTTCTTTTCTTTCCCAATAATTTTTGTTTGTTGTTCCTTCTGATTTTCAACTAGTGGCATAGCTGCCGATCACATTTATCTGTAAGAAGTAAACGGAGCTGGACTAAAGTTTTCCCTTGTTCCCTTTACAATTGAGATTTCTAAAGTCCTACCAAATCTTATCATAGTCCATCAAGCAAGCGTTTAGGAAGTGGTCAAATTAATTGAAAGCGAAAGTTGGAGTACAATATTTTGCATGCCTTGTACCGAAAGGTATATATTTTTTATTTTCCAAACAAAGTGAGCTTTGCAGTGGCCCCTCCCTCCTTGGCTTTGAATGAATGGTATAAAACTTCTAAGGGCAATCGCCTCTATTGCAGAACTGATGACTGAGACGGATCTGTTTTCCATCAACAACCTCTCTCTTGTAACTTGTGTTTATGACAGTTACATAATAGTTGGCAAATGAGGTGGGGAGTGGCCAAAAGTGTAAAAAAATAAATAAATTGTCTGTCGAATGGCAGAGCAGATCCACTGGAATAGTCGACTGGTTTTCTCAGCGTTCACTAGAGCAGCTCCGCTAACTGCGGAGGAGTTTATATCTGAATTACCCTTTTGGCTGCTCTGTAAGCTCTACTACATAACTGAGGGTTGTGTGGCCAGTGTGAAGATAGTCCTTCCTCTGCACATGCCATGGTCTGTTTATAGTGGAAATGTACGTTGGGCAGTATCTGAAGCTCTACTTAAAGTTGTGGTTTAGACCTATGAATGAGTGAACTTGGTGTTTCTTTATCAATCCATGCCTACTTGATTCCTGCTCATTGCGGTTCCCTGTGCCTCCTCTACTCTTCCTTTTCACCCTTTTCTCACCGAGACCAGATTACTAGAGAGAACGGGAACTGAAAACGGTCAAAACATTTGTCCGCAGATCCCATCACGCTTTTCGTTTTCTGGAGAGGAGAAGTGCATGAAACTGACCAGAGCTTTGTTTGCAGCATGAAGGGGCTGGCATTTTACAGGAAGTAGCTACAAAGCAGGCTGATATGGTTTTGTTTGCTTTGTCCAATAGGACCCTGCACCCTACAGCCTATGCCGGTTTCTTTGCACTTTGTTGAAACCTTTTACAAAAAGCCGTCTCTTAACTTTCTTTATGACTCACTAGAGCGATAACAGATTTGACTTTGTTCATGGTACAGGTGTACTAGTATGCTAATCTACACAATCGCATTAGATCTTGGTGAGGAACATATAGAATTTGAGCCATAGCTGAATCACAAGAATCAGGCTAGATCAAGCAGGTGTTTGATGCCAGATTCTCCAACCTTGTGCAAGGCTTTTGAACCAATGACATATTTAACTTAATTCACTAGCATTGATTGACAGACCCCTTGGTGATTATGGAAACAGTGACCATGAAATGGAAAATGAATCATGTGACAAAACGCAAATATGAAATGATAAATATTCAGATGAAAAAAATCATTTGAAAATGCAATGTATTATTTTTAAATTAAATATGGTAACCTTTTTTTAAAGTAACATTATGGAAAACTTTTTTATTTAAAAACGTAGCACTTATTCTTGAATAAAAGTTCTAAAATAAAATAGTATAATTTGATTATTTATTAATTTATTTGTATTGCAAATCAAATTTTATTTAATTTAATATTTGAGTACTTTGGTCCTCCATAGAAATGTGTGTTATACACCGAATTTTGGATTATACCGATAAGCCTACATCTTTGGCTAGGTTATTAAAAAATTTTAAAACTATATTTGCATTGGTATTTTCAGCTCTTTAGCAATTTACAGACCTTTTTAGCTGACTGACGGTCCTGATAATAGATATCACGTCATTCACTGCTGGGAATTGACACTTTCTCTGCCTGCAGAGACACGTTTGTTCAGTTCCTCTATTTCAGTAAAGATTTCGGTAAAATATTAAGCGTTTACTCTTACAGGTGTGTGGAGGCCGTAACCCATGTTTGTGTTTTGTGATGGATGTTCAACACGCCAGAGTGAATTGTTCCAGGTTATTTGAACGACTGAATTAGGGCCACTCTGGTTGTGGGTAGGTGCTTGAAAGTGCTTTGCATTTGTCCAGATGTACTTTGATTAACCTAATAAGGACTAACATCAAAAAAGTTTATTGGGGGAAGGAAAAAAGGGGAAGATATGGGTAAAAGAGGGAATTTAAACCAATATGTGTAATCGGCGTTCCTCGTCCGTTCCTGAACACACATAAAAAACAAGCCACCTTTATAACCAAACTCCATTCTCCATTCTTTTTCCCACTGCTGCTTCGTTCTGAGTTTCTTGGAGGCTGGAGTTTTATGCCTCCAGCCATTAGGGATGATTTTTCATTAGGCTTTGAGTTCCTGTTATTTTTTCTAGGTGAGATCAATTGGCCGTTAGGTGAATGACTCAATTGAACAATCAGGGAGGCCCAGAGGGCCAGGAACTCCTTGTATGATCCAATAGCGGAGCAGGTTCTGATGTACCCGTCCTCTGCAGCTACTCCACTGGTCATGTCCTGCCTGCTGCCACAATATGTATTGTGTGTCCATCAGTGTCAAGTTTTTTTTAGGTACAGCCATCTATTAGGTCTCATCCCAAAGAAGAGGAATGCGCAAGAGTTCATGTGATCTGAACTCGCTGTCATGTTCCTGGAACCATTCTGAGACAATAGTTGGTGGGGCTTTCTGTGAAAGCTATTATTTGACATTTCCGTTATCAAACATCACACAAAAACAAAAGACAAACTTCTTACTAAAACCTACGCTATAACGAACTGAAACTAACGAAAACGCTATAGCGAACAGTTTTCAACATATAAACCACAGAAGCCACCAAGGTAAGCTTCCACCAAGCGGAATTTTCCTGTCAAATCCTCTCCTTCTGCCAGCACATCTGACACATTTAATTTCTCTTTAAAATTGCTGGCACCTGAGAGTAGTTACCATCAGCGCAACGAGGTCCCGACACTTGACATGGCCCCACCGCTTGGCTGTCCATCGTGCCAGCCATGGGCGTGGCTCCGGGCTACATGCGCTTATTGATTCTACCATCATCATGATGCAACAGGAAACTGGATTCATCTGACCAGGCGATGTGTTTCTACTCTTCAATCGTCCAGTGTTGGTGATCCTACTGGATCTGCTCCTTCTTGTTTTTAACTGATAGAAGTGGAACCCAGTGTGGTCGTCTAGGACCGTTTAGTTGTTAGTTCCAAGATGCCGTTCTGCACGATACGTTTGCACCGCGCTGTTATTTGCCTGTTTTTGGCTCACCTGTTAGCCTTGCACAATTCTTGCCGATATCTGTTAACCTCTCATTCATGAGTGGGTTTCACCCTCGGGACTGCTGCTGACTTTGGTGTTTGTTGTTTTTCCCCACCAATCTCTGTAAACCTTTGACACGTGCGTGAAAATCCTGGCACCCTTGATATTACCAAGCTCAATGTCGCTTTGGTCACTCGATTTGCCCATTCTAATGTTTAATCGAACAGTAACTGCCTCTATACCTGTCGGTCTGCTTTATATAGCAAGCCATGGCCACGTGACTCAATATCCGTGTGTTTAATAATAACCAAGTTTAATAATACTGAACTTAAATTGAATTCATTGAGCGCATAGAAAAGTAAATGTTTTTGTTTCCCTTGCTTTTTGATATTCAGTTTTTTTTAATGATTCGGTTTTAAAAGGGTTTATTGCAAATGAGACAACCGTAGACTGAAGCAATGGCCTAGCGTGAAAACTTTTAAACAAAATAGTTTAAAAAGTGTTAGTTTTGTTGATCATCTAAGGTTAATAAATAAACAAGATATGCAAATCAATAGAAAACCAGCAGTGGGTAGCCTGTATAAAAATCATCAGAAAAAGAATCGTTAAAAGGTTATCGTTATTTCTCCTGGCCATATTGAAGCTTGACGTGATGTAGCTGATGAGATTTATTTTTAGGATTGGTTTTAGGATAGATTGTGAATGAAAATTCTAGTAATTACCCTTTTAAATTAGGGGAGTGTGTACGCTGGTGGGGAAATAGTACCCTGATGGCGTCATTAGGGAATGTCACTTCAACAATGCCCCTGGACTTTATCTTTGTCATGAAGAAACTGCTATCTCTATTCATTGCATAAATACATTCACTACCTGAATTTGTGATTCAGTTGGATGAAAGTCTATGCTAATTGTATCAGCAATGTTGTATACACCCATCAGCAGAGGTGACCCCGCCCAAGTTAAAAAGAGAGGGAACATTCTGTGCTTGCCACCAGTATCAGCTTTTTAAAACCCACTAAACTTAGAGTTGCCCATCAGCCAATACCCCACAGAATAATGTATGGTACAGTTAGTAATTAACTCCTACTCTCACTCATGGTTGTTATAGAAAATTGATTGTCACTTTTTATTTCAAACCTAAATTTACTGCAAATTGTTTAAATCTAGCTTGATAGGTAATGCCACATAAACCTTGATCACAGTACACTGTTTTGTACCTAATACTAAATTAATTTTGTCTGTCTGTGTCTGTGTCTGTGTCTGTGTCTGTGTCTGTGTCTGTGTGTGTGTGTGTGTGTGTGTGTGTGTGTATGTGTGTATTTTAAGTATTTAATTAAGAAATTAAGCAATAAGTTCATTTAGTTTAGTATAGCTAAACATTTT
The DNA here is from genome assembly GCA_025775065.1 of Hiodon alosoides. NCBI lineage: Eukaryota > Metazoa > Chordata > Actinopteri > Hiodontiformes > Hiodontidae > Hiodon > Hiodon alosoides. The sequence continues at coordinate 824 of JAOYSI010007817.1, read as the reverse complement.
CTAAATTATTAAGCTTCTAGAGTACTTGGTTACTCATTTCTAAAGAATATTTGTTTTACATATATAGTGTGGGAATAAATATACAACAATATGTTTATTCATTGTTAATTTATAGTAAACATTTGAATAAATTCTAGAGAGATGATGTGTGGATAATCCACATTGCAGCATTGAGCTGAGTTCTGTCAAGGGAAGAGGTAATGTAACACGAGATCGGGAGGGGTTAAAGTTTAAAGGCAGTGGTAATGGCAATTTGCGTGTTATCTGCCCTTCCACCTGGCTGGTTCCTTCATCAGAGCACATGTTTCGGACAGCGTCATCAACTCTATTGGTGTCACTTGAATGGTGGAGAAGGTGCAGACAGCAGTTTTTCATTTTTTGTCCAAGGACCAAACCCTCCCTGTTATTAACCAGAGTAATTGTGACCCGTGAGCAAACCCAACAAGCATTGGACTGACTCCTCGCCCTGGGGCCGAAGTAAGGCCCTTCAGTCTCTTGGTACTAAAGATGCGCGGTGGAACTAGGTGGTACAGAGTAACAAGGCCTATCTTTGGCCTTTTGCTATTGCCCTGGTGCTGATGAAGGTGTGCAAATTAAATGGACATAATAGTTTTTGCCTCCCTCTCCTCCCCATCTGTCATGTAATGCAGTTGGGTCATCCATAGCCCCTGTAAGGCTCCCAAATCTGGTTTATTCCTGTTTAACAATGAATTGTGGGAAGCTTTGTGGTAAATTTATTGAACTGTGATTTTGAAATGAAATGCGTTAACTGTCATAATATGGATTTAGTTTTCTTTGTCCCCCTCATCCACACTCTGTTTTAT
>JAOYSI010007816.1:0-11887 GCA_025775065.1 Hiodon alosoides | reverse complement strand
TTCTTTTTAGACACTCAGCCCCGCCCTCCTCGTTCCAAGTTGCCACATTCTTTTTAGACACTCAGCCCCGCCCTCCTAGTTCCAAGTTGCCACATTCTTTTTAGACACTAAGCCCCGCCCTCCTCGTTTCAAGTTGCCACATTCTTTTTAGACACTCAGCCCCGCCCTCCTCATTCCAAGTTGCCACATTCTTTTTAGACACTCAGCCCCGCCCTCCTCATTCCAGGTCGCCAAGTTCTTTTTATACACTTAACCCTGCCCTCCTCGTTCTGGGTTGCCACATTGTTTTTATCACATTTAGTTTGGCAGTTCAGGGATAATTTTACAAAATAATTGACCTTCAGTGGTATGAACTGGTTTCTCTAATGTAATAAAGAATGTTTTAAATGCCTGTATCCCAGTAAAATTGATATTATTAACACTAACTGATTACAGCTGCTGACTGTTTCTCTGACTAAACTCTCAACGCCTATGACTGGACTCTGAAAAGCATTAAAGCTTTGCAATTGTAATTAGTGCATACCCCGGTTCTTAACAGGATATTATCCTGTCCTTTAGTTTAAATTTAGATATAATTTTTACTCAAATGTCCAAGAACAAAAGCGTGTATATTGCATGATAAAGTCACAACATTTAATTAATAAATACAATGCATCAGCAAACAATTAATACATGTCAGTGGTGAAGTACCGTGCCTATAAAAAGTATTCACCCCCCTTGGATGCATTCATATTTTATTTGTTTTGAATTTTTTGAAGTATTGAATCATAATGAACTTCATTTCACTTTTTTGACATTGATCAACAGAAAAAGACTCCTTCATCTCAAAGTCAAAATACATTTCTACCAATTATTCAAAATTTATTACAGCCTAACACAAGTTCATTGGTTGCATAAGTATTCACCCCTTCAAGTATTTAGTAGATGCAACTCTGACAGCAATTACAGCCTTGAGCCTATGTGTATAGGTCTTTATCAACTTGGCACATCTGGAAACTGCAATTTTTCCTCATTCTTCTTTACAAATCTGCTCAAGCTCTGTCAGGTTGCATGGGGATCGTGAGTTAAAGCCTTTTTCAAGTCCATCCACAGATTCTCAATTGGGTTGAGGTCTGGACTCGGCCACTCCAGGACATTAACATTGTTTCTTCGAAACCATTCTTGTGTAGCTCTGGCTGTATGTTTGGGATCGTTGTCTTGCTGAAAAAAATAAATCTTCTCCCAAGTCTGCATCAGGTTTTCCACCAGGATTACCCTGTATTTTGCTGAATTCATTTTACCCTCTACCTTTACAAGCCTTCCAGGGCCTGATGCAGAGAAGCATCCCCACAGCATACTGCTACCACCACCATGCTTCACGCTGGGGATGTATATTTTCAGTTATGTGCCATTTTTGGTTTGCGCCAAACATAGCATCTGGTTTGATACATTTTTTGGACTAAATTTTAGTCTCATCAGACCATAGACTCTTCTTCCAGCTGACTTCAGAGTCTCCCACATGCCTTCTGGCAAACTCTAGCTGATATTTACTTTGCTTTTTATTCAATAGTGGCTTTTTGCCAATCTCCCATAAAGCTGTGACTGATGAAGAACCTGGGCAACAGTTGTTGTATGCACAGTCTATCCCATCTCAGTCACTGAACTCCTTCAGAGGAGTCATAGGTCACTTGTTGGCATCCTTCACTAGTCTCCTTCTTGCACGGTCACTCAGTTTTTGGGCCTGCTCTAGGCAGATTTACTGCTGTTTCCATTTCTTAATTATTAACTTCACAGTACTCTGAGGGATATTCAGGGTCTCTTTTGAAATTTTCTGTATCCATCCCCTGATTTATGTTTATGAATAACATTTTCGCTTGGATCTGCTTGGAGAGTTCTTTTTGTCTAATGGTGTTGTTTTTCCCAAGATACTGAGTCACCAGTAATTGGACTTTCCAGAGACAGTTAGCTAATGTAACGTCAGTCATTATTCAGGCACTGTACAGAGCACTCTAAAGTGATGGTCTCAAAACTCTTTTTCCTTTTACAGTTTTTTTGTGGTAGAGTAACAGAAAGAATTGAAGGTCATATATTGTTTATGGTTTGCTTATACAATGTATACTTCATTCATGGTTAGTCATTATCATGATATTACTCAGTTTTCATACCCCTCGCAAATGTGCTTGTGGTGCAAGTGACGGGCATTCCCATGACGATATCACAACGCATATACGCCCCGCAATAGGACACCGCCAAACTGACCTATTATAGAGCAAGTGCGTTCAGCATCCAGGACAGTGGCAATGAGCTGAACCGCCCACCCTGCACTCACAGGCCCCGGGACAGCACCTGCTTATGTTCTAATCTCATCAAGGAGGCGCGCCAGGAACCAATTGCTCCATTAGGCGGTAAGGGGGAAAGTGGGAATAGAAATTGGCTGGGAGGCAGAGTCGGGGGTGAACCCAGGCAGGTAACACTGGTGAAATTGTAAATGTAAATGTTACTCCTTGTCTTTCCAGACACCTCACAGGCAGCTCTATCTCCCAGTCCACACCTCAAAAGCACGCTTGGCTCTCTTCGTTCTGTCTGTGTGTTTTCCCTAGCTGAAAACCAATTGTAGCTTGCATGGTTTCATGGTTTCTTTCTGCCCATAGCCAATGGCTCACTTCAGGTACACTTTGAGAAGCACTAAAGTCATCTCTGATTTCTCAAATAAAAAAATAAATTAAAAAAACTATAGCTTCTTGTGACAAATTGAAATAACGATCATGTAAGGATCAGAAGCCAAGAAAAAAGGTGAGACTAAAATCACGCTATCAAAAAAAAAACAAAAACAAAAAAAAACACTAAGCTTTAAAATGTAATTGGGTGGAACACCTGTCTGAATGTGCATCAAAATAACTGAACTATACAATAACAAATTTGTAAACCTGATGAAGTAACATAGCAATACATAGCCCTGTCACTGTCACTCAGTGGTGAGGCAGGCATCTTGCTGGAACGACAATGAACCCAATGGTGATCTCTTCCTCCCTATCACGGGAGTTTGATTGGACTGAGATGCCTCTGCTCACGGACAAATCTGCAGGCAGGCCTTTGCAAAATGGAAAGCTTAAACAATGGTTTCATTGTAAAAAAGGCAAACCAAGCATCCACATTTTTGGTTTATTTAACACAGATCCAGTTGTAATCAGACGTGGGTTCTCAAAGCCGTTCCTGCGATTTAACTGGTCATGATTTGGCTTACGTTTGTTCACCTCTTAGAGAGAAAATCCATATTGCAATCAATCACTTTGAGCTATGTTGCATAATTTTTGTCTCAGGTCTGAATACTATGATTAACGTAATCTTGTAATTTAAAGAACTGCTTTGTTGAGATTAACTTAATCAAAATATAGTGTTGTTAACAATTGCATAATGACATGTATAATTGTTTAAAACAAAGAAAAAATAGCCTGCTTCTATCTAACTTCACCTGTTGTCTCTCTGTGAGACCATCTACCAGGGGCAGTGGCAGTGCATCCCAAATCCCAACAGGGCATGGGTGATCCAGACAGCAACTCCACTTCTCCACTTCAGATTCGCACTGGGGGTTCGCACCTCCAATTCCTGTTTGCATGACTCTTCAGTCTCTTACCAGGCTACCCACCGTTCCCCATGGAAAGTGGTTGTGACGATAAACTTATTCCTGCAGCTATTGTATTTTGATGCTAACAACGAACAAGTCTATAGGTTTATACTAGGAGGAGTACTGTGCAAAAGTCTTAGGCACCCTTGCCTTTTCAAACAAATGTGGTCTTTGATGTTTATTTTTGTCTAATATAGACTAATATAGACTATGCTTAGTTTTTTACTGTTTACTGGCCTTTATGGTATCTATTTAATATTTATAAACTTTTCATTTCATTACTTTTGAAAGGATCTTCGTACCTATGATTTTTGTAAAGTATTGTACTTCTGTCAGATAGTCAATGGGTGAAAAGACTACAAGGTATGCCTTTTTAAAAAATCGGTCCAGTTTTATTTTAGCCTCATTCACTCACATTCACTCATTTCACCCCCCTTTAGTGCATTCCCAAGGGTTCCCACTAGCTCTCTGTTATTTGCCTCAGAGACAGGAAATTCTCACATTGGTCAATAAAATGAAGTACTTTGGCTGAATCTGGAACATCTTCAAACGTAGGGAATTCTAATGGTTGAGGAGGTGTGCTGTACGTACAAGGGGCCTCTGAGGAATAGATCGATTTGTCTTTCCGGGTTTCTGTACAGCTGTGAGTTACAAATGAAAGGGATGTGGGCAGTGCATGGGTGCTGGTGCATTTACAACAATTTTTTTTTCCCCATTTTTCATTACATCTGTGAAAACTTTCAACTAGCCCCTGCTCCAACAGCCTAATGAGTGTGTACATTCGGGACTCCAAGGCAACAAACCTGCTGCTGACATATTGGCACAGGGTGTTCTCTCTTTTCCGAGCATTCTCATTATCAGCATGTACGTCTTGCTCCAGATAAATCCATCTATTCATTGGGCTGATTGATGTTTCCAGCATAAGTACATCCAGCATGGAAACACTTCGGGAAATAGTAAGTCAAATTAACCAATCATTTGATGGAGGTGATTCGGTTTGTTTCAAGTCTGCCCATGGCAGGGAAGTTGTTGCTCCAGAACAACTATGTGCCACACGTCTGTCTCGAGTACACACCCATCAGCACCGGCTGAGGATCATGCTAATTGCAAACAGCATTTAACGACCTGTGATCCCTCAGTAGGTGCTGGAGTTGGGAGAGGAACCGGGCGTACAGAGTGGCGGTCAGAGTGGCGGTCAGAGCGGCGGTCAGAGCGGCGGTCAGAGCGGCACAAGAAGAGAAGGTGAACAAGGCGGAAGATAGAGTCGGCTCTGGCGAAGTGGATGCCGACATTCCGTCTTCGTTTAAGTTTAATTTTGTTCGGTATTTTGTTTGATTTGTTATTTTAGTTTGTTGTGTTTGGGGTGAACCCATTATGGGGATCCCTGAAGGGCGATTATTGTTTATTTTATGTTTATTGAAATAAAGCCGGAAAGAAGCCGGAGAACCCGGAAGTGTGTTTTACCGATTATTTCCGAACCAAGCACGTCAGCGTGCTACAAACTATCTCAGCCAAACTGTGTTCTGCATACTCACACGTCAATCATGAATCAAAGAGACTCATTCCTCTAAGTTGGTTATCTCTGTTGTCTCCCTCAATTCTTCAGTCCCCAGGCAGTTTTTTAAAGTGAGTACTGAAGACTCATCTTTAGATAAAATAACTCCTGTATAAACTAAACCACTTTTTCAAGAAAACAGCCTGTTTTCAAGAAAGACTGTGTTTTTTTTCTCTTTCAAAATAATGAGAAAATGAACGATTTGTGAACATACGGCTCCTTTTGTCTCTGTAAGTACCAAAAAGCAACATTTTAGTGATAAGGCAGGACAGATCATTGTTAGCCACGATTTAAATCCGTTGGCGTAGCTGTGTCCGGCGTGTCTATTCAGCACAAGGCAGAAATTTGTTCCTCAGGTCCAGCTCCTGTCAGGGTTGTATTTGTATTCAGGAACACATGTGGAGTGTCACCACCCGTTCGGTTTGGGGGAACTATTGATCCACCTTGGCCTTACCTACACTGACACTGTCCACAAACTGAGCCTGTGGGGATCCCCCTGGCGCTCAGTCAGAAGGTGAGCGACAGACAGAGGCATTAGGTCTATAATCCTGGGCTGGGCGGACAGGAATCGGCTCACTATGCACACAAGGCAGGCCTGTGGACAAATCTATGCAGATAAAACGGCCGAGACATATTTTTTACTTGGGAAAACAATCTCCTCTGTAAAAGCTTCTCTTAGTCACACTAAACAGGGTAAATAATTATATATTTTAAGCAGTTATTCTCTATGGGACAGTCACTGGATGCACCAGTGTTGAATAGGAAAAGTAAAGCAAGTGTTAAGAGTCTGCTTTAAATAACCTTATTCAAGGATAGGAGGCTTAGTGGCTTCTTAAAAGGCAGCAGCGAGGGAAGGCCCCTGGTACAAATGGGTTCCGCTATGAGTTTCATAGAGTTTCAATGGTACTCTATAAAATCCTTGCTCAAAATGAACACTAATTTAAACCATATTTAAATTGGATTATTTACACAAACCCTTGCAGACTTCAATATATAACAACAGATTGTGGCACGCGTCTGTCTCAGGCACATGACGGCCACGCCCACTGGTACCATGGAGGGATAATTAAACCAGCGTGAACTGTTTAAAACTCTGCATTGTCCCTCTGTAGGGGCTGGAGCTTGAAGAGGAGGCTGGGGGGAGAGCTGCCAAGTAAACAAACGCTCAGAGAAATCTGATGAGATTCCGTGTGTTCAGTGTGTCAAAATAATTTCCTCCTCGTGGGTCGTTATTTGAGGGTTTTTTTTGGTGGGGGTGGGGGTGATCCTCTGGAGAGACATTGTCAGCTCGGGAGGACTGTTGTGTAAAGGCGTGCCTTTGTTTTTAATGAAAATAAATCCTGCTCCATCTTCTTTCACCTTTTTGTGATCTTCAAGAGGGTTGGCGTATATTGGGATATTTATTACTCCTTGAATCAGCCCTTTAGGAAATGCAAATATGTATTTGCTTAAAATTTGTATTTTACCCAGATTACTTTCTGCAAATTATCCCATGTGGCTAAGTTAATGGTCAAAGATGTCGGATTATGTAGATATACGCCTTTGAAAAAATTTCCAGACCGTTGCCCAGCCATGAAGTTCAGTCCAGGATGAAGGCCAGCCATGACGTTCAGTCCAGGATGAAGCCCAGCCATAATGTTCAGATCAGGATGAATCCCAGCCATAACGTTCAGTCCAGGATGAAGGCCAGCCATGACGTTCAGTCCAGGGTGAAGGCCAGCCATGACGTTCAGTCCAGGATGAAGCCCAGCCATGAAGTTCAGTCCAGGATGAAGGCCAGCCATGACGTTCAGTCCAGGGTGAAGCCCAGCCATAACATTCAGTCCAGGATGAAGGCCAGCCATGATGTTCAGTCCAGGATGAAGCCTAGCCATGACGTTCAGTCCAGGATGAAGCCCAGCCATGACGTTCAGTCCAGAATGGAGCCCAGCCATGACGTTCAGTGGGGATGAAGCCCAACTATGACGTTCAGTCCAGGAAGAAGCCCAGCCATGACGTTCAGTCCAGGATGAAACCCAGCCATGACGTTCAGTCCAAGTTTTTAGAAATATATATTTCATGCCATCTGACTGAACCATCTTTATTATTGCTCCCATTACCTTCTTGTTATAGGGTGAGAGGTCAAGAAGACTTTCGCCAGACAACCTGAAATATCTACGTTGTATGCACAGGGTGTTGTCTGCTAGTTTCATGTCTACAATTTAATTAGCAATAAAGAACTTACGTTTTACAATATAGAAACACAAAACTAGTTTTATTTTTACCCTTAAATGCCTGCTGAACTTCACTACAGTTACCCTGGTTGAAATGACAATGATTTTGAACAAAATTCATTTCAAAACCAAAGCAGGAGGAGAATAACATGCATGCATGTCATGATTTCAAAACCATAATTTAATACCATTGGGATTGTGTGCTGGGTGAAAAGTGTGTAGTGTTAACTTTCAGATGAGAGTCATGATAGTGATTCTCGGGAGAATTCTGCACTACTGAGAGCCAGGGTTAGGGTTAGGGATATCTGAGTGTGACGTAACCTACTCCCTGCACTACTGCGTCTACTGAGAGCCAGGGTTTGGGTTATGGATATCTGAGTGTGACGTAACCTACTCCCAGAACTACTGTGTCTACTGAGAACCTGTATTTTTTTTGTTTTTGTTTTTTTTTCTTAAAGGCTAGATCTCTGTTTTACATAGTTAAATTACTATTTAAACCCATTGTTCTCCTTTACAGACCCGAGAACCAGGGGTAATAATAAGAATTCTGAAAGCACAGTGATTTTAGTCCGCAGAGAGAGATTTTCATTGGTCAGTAGTGTAGTCTGGACCACAGCCCTCAGACATTATGTCAGGCCCAGCTTTTTGCAGAGTGACGGCTTTATGTGTCTTTTGCTGGTGACGAGCAGGGCAGTGATGAAGATGCTGCTGACCTGGGAGGCCAAAGCGGAGAGTTTTTCATATCACTTACTCTATCCAGATGGTGGTGCATTTCAGGGCAGGTTTTTAAAATATGAATTACACTTAAATTTCAAAAATGAAAAGGGGAAAATGTTCTCATTGAACTAAAACCAATATCAAAAATAATATAACATGTTTTTAGACTGATATTATGGAAGCCCAGAAATGTTTATGGAAAAATAATCTTACTAATATTTAAATAACTCACAAGTTACTATCTCGCATTATCGAGATAATCTTCCAACAAAAAAAAAAAAAATTGTTCAAAAATTTTTCAATTTTCTCTTCAGGGCAATAATACATAAGTTTTCATGTATATTGAGATTGAGAACTTTGACTTCAGCTGTCTTAACAGTTGATAAAATGGGGTTGGCATGTCGTCGTATTTTTATTTAGGATTCCAACAAAAGGAAATGTTAACTGTTCAGCTGTCAAAATCGAGGAATGATGTGTCACAGTACTTCTCAGATATAGGCTGCATAGAAGAAAAGAGTTATGGAATTAGTTGGACGTTATGTGCTACATTTTTGAGATGGAAGGATCAGGTAAAGTGCTTGGGTACAAGTTGATATGCTTAAAATGCATTGAACCTGCTTCAACTCCCACAAATACATTAGCATATTCATTGATGAATATGCCCTCGGGTGCCAACTTAACAAAAAAAATACCTCAATCGTCCTTGATGAAGAAAACAAGCCCACCTTTCAGTATCTTAACAAGGTAATGTACTTCAAAATGGTTATGCTATAATGTTAGGTAATAGTGCATTACATTATCTTATTTCATTTGTAAGTTTCTGACTGCTTAAGAAGGCTAAATTGTTCGATGACTTAATGCTGGGGAATGAGGCAGCTCATGTTTGACCCTAAATTAAATAGTGGGAGGATCTGAAAGTTAACACATAAAATAAAATAAAATACAGGTTGTGAATGCAAGATAACGACTTGTGAAGTACTTGTGAATACTGTGAAAAAGTCTTAGGGCACCCAAACTTTTTTTATATAAATGTACTCTGATGTTAATTTTTTGTCTTCAGCATTAATGTGTCAGTAAAGAAAAGTAATTTTCAGATATCCAAAAATTTGCTATCCAAAAGAAGTTGCAACAGCTGGTATGGCCACCACAGACTCCTGACAGAAATAAGTGAGAACAAGTTACCGATTGTCTTCTAAAACAACGTGACAGTGTACATGAGAGGATTGATGCAGTTTTAAAGTCAAAGGGTGGTCACACCAAATATGATTTTTTTTACTGTTTATTTCCCTTTATAATATTTATTGTTCTTTGGAACAAATAAAAATATGCATATTGTAAATTTGTAGTTTTGTTTCAATACAAACATTTTCCCTGACCCCAGAAGCAGGCGAGAAAACACCTATTTGAAAAATATCATGATGGCAGACATTGTGTGTTGAATAGTAAAATAATTCAAGCTCAGTTTTGTATGACTGGATAGATAGTTACCAGAGCAACACAGGTGATACTCAGTCTATTCCTAAATATTTCGTAGAGTTTGGTACAGATGAACCTGTAGTCAGCTTAGCTAGAGTTTATCTCTTTCATGCCAGGTAGAGAAGAAGGGATTAATGTTTTGCGGCATTAATCTGGGCTGGAAATACTGAGATTAAGTCCCGGATATCAGGCTAATCTGTTATAATAATCTAGGGGGGGGGCGAGGCCGTTTCATGTCTTGTATGTGAGAAGCATTAACTTCAAGCCAGCACCGGCTTCATAGGTCACCGGTGAAGTGATGCCGGTTGACTGGTGACGGCTGTGAAAAGGACACATTTGTGTTTAAAGTGTGGATGCTGCCAGAGAGTGAGGAGAAACACGGTAGTATTGTTTAGAGATGACAAAAGCATGGCTAAGATTTTCTGGCATCTTAAAAAAGAAAAAATGGCTAATTGGGAAATTGGGAAAGTACCCTGCCCTTGAAATATTTTAAATGGTATTGAAACGTGTAATTTGGGTTAGTTACCGCCAAAAAGCTTTAATATCTAAATTGGGAGGTACTGGACCATCCTAACTCAGAATTATGTCAGTGTTGCAGATATTGTATGGGCCTAAGACATTTCAGTCATTTCCGTTTTCTCAGAACTTAATAACAGATATTTAAATATCATCCAGTGTTTCACATCCTTGTGAGATGATTGTAGTCTGCCAATATGTAAGTCTAGTAGAAATGTATGTGATTTGGTTTATTGCAGCATGGTTTATTTTTATTGATGGGTCTGAATGGTTAGCCTGACAAAAACAAGCAAAACAAACAGAAAAGTAATTTTACTCTTATATTTATTGCAAAGATTTTCTAATAAAATATTACAGTATATTATGACAAAAAAGAACATGTATATAATTAATTTATTTTGCTTTTTATTATCTCATTTAACACAATTTATATGAACTAGCTAGCACTCAGCCTAATGTCAATACGTTCCCTTAGTGGTGTATTTAATCCGGAAGCAGTTACGTCATCACCTTAATATGTCATCACATGAATATTTCATCACTTTAATATGACTCCACTTTATTATTTGTCACTTTAATATGTCAATATGTCATCGCATTAATGTGTCATCACTTTTTTATGTCATGACATTAAAATGTCACCACATTAATATCTCATCACTTTAATAGAAGTCTGAACCTGCACAGATACCAATGTTAACGCATGTAGTCACTTACCTGACATTTTACATTTCCTCTCAAAAAAGAAAAGCTATGTCAGGCTTTCCCCTCGGATAAAGATAAAGTTTGGCATGACAGAGAAATTGGTCCCACCATCAAAAAAGACTCCATGGAGATCATTGCCCAGCCCATACTCCCCATTCCCCCTGTGGCGACAGCTTCAGCTGTATTTGACATCTTCCTCCAGGTCATGGGAGACACTCTGCTGTCGATCATGCCGGCTGGCCTTGTTTCCCTCTCCTCCGCGGCCCCATGCTCTGAGTGGGATCTGGGCGACACATCAAAGACTGCTTGTGATAGAGCCTGTCAGCACTGCAGAACACAGACTAGACAACGGAAAAAAACCCACAAGGATGGGGATTAGAATACATCCAGCCCGTGTCTGCAAACTGACAGTGATTTAAAGGCTTTGTAAAACAAATAAGCACAAAAGGAGAGGCCATGGAGGAGGATAACATTATAAATAGGGTTTTTTGTTGTTTTAAGAAAAGTATGAAAGGTAAGCTTTACTCCTGTGTACGTAAACAACGGTAGACGGTTGAGTTTGTAGACGGTACAGTGAACAAATAAACAAGCACATAAGCCGTTCATGGCTGGATTGTGACTGCTGCCCACAGAGAGCTGCTGATGTGTATAAAAAACATGTCAATGTTCCGACCCAAAGACACCTCTTTGTAGTTTAGTAAACAATCATGTACATAACTTTGATCTATAACTCTTCCAAACTTTTCCTTTGTCGGTAATATATGAAGTGGTCAAGGCTGCTCACACTATTGAGAGCTTAATATGCAGAACCTTTAATGACACAAATAGCTCAGTGGAGGATGTAGATGGTACGCTCAGAATGCTAATGTGTCCAAAACACTGCAAAACTCCTGTTACTATGGAAACCAGAAGAAGAAGTTCATTACTTTATCTAATTTACTTTCATTACATTTTTTATTTGTTATTTATTTTAAAATGAAAAAGCAATTATATATATATGTGTGTGTGTGTGTGTGTTTATCTATCTATTATATATACAGTGTCATTGTTGATTTTACTGAAGTTTATGTATTAAAATGAATAGTGCTAATATATTTTAAA
>JAOYSI010007815.1:0-11888 GCA_025775065.1 Hiodon alosoides | reverse complement strand
CCCCCCCCTCACCTGCACTCATCCGGTCTTGGTGCCTTTTCCCCCACACCACCCCCCCCCCCCCCCCCCCCCCCCCACATCCTTCTTTCCATTTTTTTGATACTATCTCCATCACCCTCTCCCATCACCACCCCCCCCCCCCCCCCCCCCCCACAATAGGCCGTGGGGCCAGGCTCCCACAGGAAATACAGCCCAAACGTCACTAAAGCATCACTGAGGTAGTTGGAAGGAAGATTATAATAGTTATTAGAAAAGTTTTAGAGTTTTATGTGTCTATACACTGTAGACAGCGTCATCATCATAAAATATTACTTCAGATTTGTTCAATAGTAAGATTATCTTGCGGCTTTTTTGCTAGAAAGGTAATGTGCAAAATAAAAGTGACAATCACATTCTTCAGACACCCATTGTATCATATCATCAATTCCATATAATACAAAACGTAGTATATTCCTCTTCTACAACCAGTCTTTTTAGATTAAGTTAGATTATGCATGGCTCTATTTAATTACTAATGTGATCATCACAGCACCTTCCAATACATTGTTTGCTCTAATCCTCCTACAACCATTTTACACATTTTCCAAATTTTGCAGTTCCAATTCTTTACATCATATCCCAACTCACTAGCAACTATATGTTACCAAGCTCATAAAACCACCTGTGTTTGAGTCATTCGTCATTCAACACACTTCAGGTCACACGGAACATATAGGAGGCTAAGTGGTGTTTGGAGCAGAGATATGTTCCTTACAGACAACACTTCTAGCATGTAAGCATCCAGGAGCATAGAACAGCCCCTGCCAACTTGCTAATTGTGACCCATTGCTCAGGGAGTTCAAGAGCCTACAGTGTAGTTTGTTACAGAAGCCTCTCCATCAGTAACAGGTTCTTTTTCTTTGACAATGACGAGGAGATGTGCATGATAGGTAAACAATTTTCTGAAGATAGACAGGGTCACAGCTTCCCCAGCCATTCCTTGTATTCCAGAAAACCTTACAAGCTCTAATCATAGATCAGGGTATTTGAAAATGAATAAACACATAAAATAATGTCTATTTCATGGCCTGTATGTGTGTGTGGCCTGAAATGTTTTGTGGAATCTTTTGAACAGTAAATTTGGAAGTTAGCTCCACACAAATTTTGCAACGGTACCAAAGATTTCCGTGGACGGAACTGTGGGTTGTTGCTGTAACATAGAGATTTAGAATCAGGTGCTGTGGCTGAGTGAAGGAGTGTAGCATGATGGCAGGGTGAAAAAGGTAAACCTTTTTCCGAAACCATTTTTCATTAAACTCCCCTGCCAACTTTCTCAGGTCAACCAAGGCTCAATAGCAACAGAGCTGACATCAAACACAATAAAGCCATTAACTTTTTTTTAAGCATTGTTGTCTCTTCAAATGTAAGGATAGATCATGTAATTAGATCACCATGTAGTCTGATTTATAGATATTAACAGAGAACCTGATTGACCAATTCTTGTGTACAAAAAGATAATGGAACAAATTCTTATTCAGCTTTAATCTGTAGATTAGTCTGGTATGTTTGCCGGAAGTAGGAGCACGTGTGGAGGTAGACCTTTGACTGAAATTAGAAGAAGGATGTTGGACGGCATGGGCCACTCCCAATCTGGTGTCACAGAGTTGCAGGGTCACATGCTCACCTCCAATGCCTGATTGCAGCTTCCGGTTGTGGGGGACTGGAAACGTCTTGATACATGTCTCCTCTCCCAAGGGAGACTCCCACAGACACTAACACTGGTTCAAAATCAAACACACATGCGAAGAGTCGCTGAACCTCAGTGTTGTTCTAACATAAGAATGTAACGGTGAGTCACAGATCAAAGAACGGTGAGTGCTGAAATGCACAGTGGACACATAGGTGAACAGAGTTCATCTTGTCAAGAGCTCCGGAGCTCTGCTTACACAAAAAGTAACTGAACTTATTTGTGTTCATCCCTGGTTTTCATTTTTGAAAAACCCATTTTCTAAGCCTATTTTAACTGCAAACAAAGAATGTGGGATGCAATAAATGGACGCCTGATTAAATGGACACTTTGAAGAGACTGTCTGTCTACTAGCAAGAAATGTACAACATATTCCCCAGAGTCCCCCTAGTTGATCTGAGATGTCTGGGGGATTGTGGACCATGTTTGTTTATCTTCCACAGTGCGCCTTGCAGTGGCGATCACAGTAAGGCTGGCCAGGGGTTAATGCCAAGCTGACACAGATACCGCCGCTTGCTGACAGCCGTGATGAATGTGTGGGGGTTAGAGCAGAGGGAGAGCGGTGAGGAGGTGGTGGCGGTCGGGGGGGCTCTGTTTGCCATTCAGGGGGGATGGTTTCACAAAACCAGAAATCCAAAGAAACTGAACCCCAATCTCTATGTCTTGATACCAGTGCCCTCCCCCCAAAACCAAGACTCCGGTTGATTAGATTTGGTGGGTGGGGGTGACCTGTCAGGGCAACATAGGATATTAATGCAGAAATCTGTAGAGAAACATTAGGCACAATCCTCTACTCACATACTCCCTTAACTAAGAGCAGCAATGTTCAAAAACACATCAGTCCAGTAATAACATGGTCCAGAATGATTTTGATGTGACCGGCATCATTATGAAGCCTCAGTGGAGAATTTGAGGGATTTGAGAAACATGAGAACTTCTTCATTGCAGAGACATAAAAACACTGCTCCCTTTCCTCTTCCATCCTCACTTTTAGGGTGATTTTGGTGAAGACAGGAATTTACTGGAGTTCAACCCTTCCAAGTTAATTGTCTCTGTTCGGTTTCACGTGCTGCAGCTCCAAGTGCAGACTGGAGCCAGGCAGTTAACAATGACTTTCATTCACATTTCATTACTGCCCTCTTCTTCAGTCTGGTTTGCTCCTAACAACCTGCTGTTTGTAGGTTGTTCATAGCAATGCTTCTGTGTCTGGCTGTATTACTGTTCACTTTGCGACTTACTGATCGCATGCAGCCTCCTTGAAGAGTTGTGGTCTTTTCTATTTGCTTGTTTGTACCCCTAAGAATGACCTCAAAATTGCGATACCTGGCCCCTAAATCCTTAAAGTAAAAAAATGTTCACGTATTTTTCAGCAGTGACTAATGATACTAAGAAACATTAGTTTGGTTGTTTTTGTCTTAAGCACAGCGTTGTCATGCTGCAAGCTGGATGGTTGTTGAACACCAACACACCTTATATGGCAAATACCCCCAGACAAACTCGCCCTAAGGGTGAAGGGGTTATCCCGCATTAAGGCTGGGGTCAGAGGTCACCTTTGTGGAACCCTTCAGTCCTGCAGTCGCTAATTAGCATCTTTATGTGTGTGTGCGTGTTTGTGTGTTCATGTGTGTGTGTGTGTGTGTGTGCGTGCATGTGTGCTCGGGTGCTTGCGTGTGTATGTGTGTGTGTGAGCACGCATGAGTTTGCGTCTGTGTGTGAACGGGTGAGTGTGCATGTGTGTGCGCAAGTGTGCGTGTGTGTGCTTCGTCTGAGGTTGCTGTTCAGCTCATTGCTTTAATTTCCCTGACAGCTAAGTCTGCAGACTTGATCTCTGATGGCTTGACTAGCAGTCATCCACAGGATCCAGCAAGAAGTTTTTTTTGTCTCATTGCACATTTCAGTGAATTAAATTTTCCCCATGCTATGCCAACTGTCTTGTCATGTCATTGTCCCCTGTGGGGTCCATGCTCCCTGGAGGGCAGCTGCGGTGTAAAGAAGAAACACACTTCACAAGGCACGGAAAGCAATATGTATTTTAACCTCATCTTTACTTATTGGATTTAGGGCCTCCACAATGGGAAATAAAAAGCATGAGATTTTCTCCTTTTTATTAGGATGGTTCAATTTCACACAGGCAAAGGGGTTGCATTGCAAGGGGGCATTTTGCACTTTTTCTTAGCCCTTGGGGTATCTGGTCCCCTGGGCATCATATTCTCTTTCTTTTGATTTTCCTAAGGCTGCCATCCAAATTATCATCACAAAAATCAGCCCCCAGCGGCCTTTTTTTTTTTCCTGGCTGTGCTCCCGGCAGAAATGCCCTGCACAACGTGTTTCAGAAGCACCAACAGCAACAGGTGAGTTGGGAATAACAATTACTCGGGCCCAGGAATTTTTGCGTTCCTGCTGAGGGTAAACCAGAGCAATAAAAGGAACCTCATTTGCAACAGAAGCCATTGCTCAGCACATCACAAGAAGTTGCTGAAAAGCCCCTTTATTTTGCTGACAACATGCCCAAGAGGCAGGTCTAAAGCACGAAGCTGCTAATCAAACCTAACTCACTGCCAGCATATAATCACTGATTACACACAATTTCTGCGTGTACAGAAAACATTAAGGAAATGAGAATACACTCATAACTTACTTGAAAGAAGAGACTTCATTCAAAACTCTGGATTTTGCATCCCTTTACGCTTTCCCCTCTCCACAGTAAACAAATGCAAAATTCTTATAACTGAAAACACATTCAAGGACGCATAACAAGGTTTGGGTGAGACGTGACATGAAGAGCTGTGGGGTGGGGGCTGGCATCTTCGGCATGTGTCCATTGTGTCCGAATGTCATTGTTGCTGAGAGAAAAGTGTGTATGCATTGAGAGCCATAGGCTAATCATGTTTTATGCAGGCGAGAATGACCCCCGCAGCCACAGTGGCCATGGCAGACAATGACACAAAGCACTGTTGCTCTCAGGGATAGCGAGGGAGAAATGGAGCGAGTGGGCGCTGTGGGACGGAGGGGCTTCAAAGAGCTGACTGGCCTGGCAGTGGAGAATGTGGCTCCTTGCTTCCAGATGGGCCCTCTTATTATTCACCCAAGACCCTCCCATACTGCAGTTGTCAACAGCTGGTCGTCTCTTCTAGCACGTCTCACATCCCATCCCCACCCCCCACCCACTTCCTCCCGCCAGTTCCACTTTCTTTGTGGTGAGGTGATAGGGAGAAAAGCACCCAAAACTGGTCGTGAAACACTTCTTTATTGCCAGAGCTCTTAGAAGGCAGCAGATGTTTCTTAGCGGCTGTAGGTTCTCTGTGTTGGTTGAGATCATTATAGTAGACTGTGGAGTAGATAATAAAACACTGGGGAATTCATAAGAGGTTTCCCAAAGTAATTTGTGTTTTTCATATATTTATCTCAAAAACAATGAGCTATTTTTGCTTTAGCTAAACATTTACCTAAGATTAAACACAGCTATACATCTAGCACTTAAAATGGAAATAGGACTTTAAACTATTTACACATAACTATCATGTGAGATACTATGAGCTGCTGTTTGGTGCTAAGATAGAAAATGTTCTTGTTTCAGGTAGAGGTTTTTCATTTTCAAATTGGCCCATTGAAAGGTTGTTACTCCTGTACAGTATATTCTTATCCTTCTAAATAATATAAGATTATATCCTGGGTCATAAAAGCAAATTCCTCTCACAGCAAATGAATCACAGTTATGAGAGAATCAATTCACCTTGGGGATTTTCAAAAGGAGAACCGATCCAAACTAATTGTAAGAGACAAGGCAGCATTCAACAGTTGAACAAAACCCCAAGAGTTCTACTTGGTTTAGGTAAAGGGTGGGACAAACCTAGAATTAGTTTATTACAGCACACCCACACAGCAAGCCACAAATCCAACTTTTTTCCCTTCTGTTTTTTCAGGTCCTCATTACTTTTTCATAAAAGTTACTGCCTGTAAGAAGTGCACAAACCCATTAATTACACCTTACGTAAAACGTTTTATTTACTTGTTTGTTAGCTATAGAATCAATTGGGTATCTTTAATGTGTTAATTCACAGTGTGTATGGGAATGATCAGCACAAAGGCTGTTAGAATAAACTGTTACTGCATTGGTTCCATTGACCTTACATTGCAAACACCATTCATTTTCCATGTGACAAGACTTATCTGTCCCGTGTGAGAAGTAAGGAGCGTGAGAGTGAATTTTGCTTTCAGTAGGGAAGATTTAGGTATGTGTGAGAAAAAAGCAGGACCATGACATCTACCAATAAAATGTCCATGGATTAGTGACTTTTATGGTAAAACAGGAGACTAGTAAAATAAGTAAAAGTAAAATATTTTAAAGCAAAATTTCTTACAGCCTGTAAGTGCACTGTAATTTACTTGAATTAGCTATACTATTTTCAAATACACTTATCAAGATAATAAACGGTTCTTACATCAGAATGTATCAGATCCTAAAGATAAGAAAGTAAAAAGTTGGCTGAGGTGGTGTAATGGTTCTTTCCGACTATTTACCTGAATCATGAATTATGCCATCAAAGAAACGTCATTGATTATATCACAAAATCCATTGTCTTTAATTACACATTAAACATACTGAAAGAAAGAAAGCACTACCATTTGTACCACCAACAGCAATAGCAGTAGAAATAATCATAGTCAGCGAATTCTAATGATAACAATGTAACTAAATACAACTTAAAATCATATATTATTTCCCCTGTAGAAAAAAACACCCCAAAATCAACAGTTAAGTTCTGAGCACTCACGTGCAGTATACCCCTAAGAACGGTCTATAAAAAGCCTCTATATCAGCAGTTCACCTAACTGCCAAAGAAGAAATTCTGCACATAACAAGATAAAGCCAGACAGAGAGGGTCAGCTAAAAAACGACAGATTGACTGACAGACACGTAAACAGAGATAACCACCCCAGCGGCCATGGCTTTTGTCCAGTGATCTTCTGTTGTTGTTAATGTTGATGTTGATGTAAAGTGTGTTGCGTTTACCATTTGTTAAAGAGATTTTGAAAGCATCCTAGTCCCTGGCCCAGACTTGGCCATAAGACCACCACATCGATAGTGAATAGTGAACAGATCCCTGAGACTGAAGTTGGCACGGATGGGGGCTGGCATGAAAATTTGCGGAGCTGAGATATTGTCTTTTCCGGGCCTCCTACGACACCCTCATTTTGGTGTCCTAGAAGACCATGACTGTGGCCATTATAGCATCAGCATTTTCCCATAGACAATTCCCACCACCATCCCCACAAGAGAACCAGGGGCAGAACCCAGTCCCATGGTGTGTGCTCAGGGTTGGCCAAACAGGTGAAAAGCTTGTCATTGTGAGTGGAATGCTGGTACTGTGTAAGAGTTCTCAACGATCCAAATCATCGGGATTGTATTTGCCTGTCTCACTTTGACATTCCACCAGCTCTGTTTCTCTAATAGTGCTTATGTGTCACATATCTAAGCTGATCCTGCTTTGTCAACATTACCTTGTAGTCTACCGTTCATGGCTTCTATAATGGAGAGGATAATGGTGTCCCCCCTTTACCAGTATAATCCCTCAATGGTCCGTACAGAGCTTGTGTTTAAACAGTTGACAAAATCTGCATATAAATATTCAAAGTTAGCCATGGCAACGAATGCCTTATACTTGATTGTAATGTCATGGTCGGCATCCTGAATTTGCATATAACAGTGGAACTGTTTAAGTTTATACAACATAAGATGCTAAACATTAAGTAAACCTAATGTTTTCACATTATATCTAGAGTGGATCATTTACATGTAGACAGGAATAACAAGAATCTTCCTAGTTTTTGTAGGGTGCTCCTCTAATAATTGTGTGGGACGTGGGGAAACGTGTTTTCCCATCAAGATCCAGGGGATGGGCTGGGTTCTCCTGGACAGGGGAGGTCATTCATAGCACTACTGGTTTTGGAGAGCTAACATAGCGACACCATGCAAATGTGCTGGGTTGGTAATCAGAGCTTCCATGAGAGCCCTGAGAAGGCTGACACCCTCTCTCTCTCATCTCGCTCTCTCTGGTGTGTTATTGCGCTCTAATGGTAGTTCACAGCTAAGAGATCCCGACCTAGCAAACAGTGGGGTGTACAGACTGCAAACACAGCTGGGGACAGTCTATCTTACTGAGGACTTTGACTGCTACACGCAACATAGTGCTCCCACTCATGACAAACAGGCCCCACTTCATTGTTCAAGTTCCTATTAAGTGAAAAAGAGACCTC
Organism: Hiodon alosoides; assembly: GCA_025775065.1. Lineage (NCBI taxonomy): Eukaryota > Metazoa > Chordata > Actinopteri > Hiodontiformes > Hiodontidae > Hiodon > Hiodon alosoides. Next base: position 3,904 of record JAOYSI010007815.1, on the reverse strand, counting down.
CAGACTGCCTTTAGCTTTCAAGTAATTTTGGCCCAAATACAAAGTTTTTTGTCCTCTACAGATTTTCTCCCATATACTGTTCTTGACAAGTACCTCTCAGTGTTATGGGTATATTTTTGAGGTATGAAGCCCTCTTTTAAACAGATTAAATCTGTATATAGATTAAACTATAATAATCCATACATACAACATTTTCCGAGCAGGTGTTTAACATTTAAGCTGGTTATCTCTCAAGACAAGAGCACAAGGATAACATCTGAACTGTGATGGCACCTATGAACACTGACTTCGAAACTCTCCAAATCCCCTATATCTTCCAGGGGCCTCTCTCCTGGGGAGAGATTTTGGGGAGAGAAGGGCGGGTGGAGGTATGTTCAGTTTTCATGTTCTTCAAAAAACTGCGCTCGACTTTCAAGCCTACTTGAGAGTGTACCAGAAGGGGCCAAAACTACGTGGGACAAATAGGTGCTTTACGTCAAAAGGCGTTAGTGGGTAAACAGAGACCATCATTGAGAATTAATTTCTATAACCAGAAAGACCAGCAACCACGGGGGAGAGAAGTATCAGAGTTCCTCTGTGTATAAACCCACAACACTCCTTTCAATGGGCAGCCTAGCAGACTGAACGATTGGACAGTTTTCTTTCACGGGCTGTTATTAATTTCATCAGTATGGCTGCCTCTCTCCATGGTGTTGTCATAAACAGAAAACATAGAGAAGCCTCCCAGGACCCAGTTTTTGCTGCACACTCCGAAATCACATTAGCAAGAAAAACACTCAGATGGTAATGCAAATTTAATTAGCTTTTTTACATCACTTCATGGGGACTGGGAACTAGAGTCACCTTTTTAACAGCAAGACATTTAAACAGCAAGCAGTCGCACAGCCTACAGCGAGCAGTCACACAGCCTGATGGTACCAAAGCATCTTGGTAGTGATCTTGTGTGGTGATAATGCATTGGATTTTTGAATGGGGCAGAATAAGGTATTTTCATCAATACAGTTTATACTAGTTCTATGGACTTGGGAACTCAACAGACTTCTATCCCTTGATATCATAGTGGACCTATTAAAGTGAATAAGGTTACAGATTTGAGAGATAATTCTCCAATTGTGGGATCTAAAGGTAAACTGCTAGCTCAATTTTCAGTGGAGGTATGAAACTGTATTCTAAAACGTTATTGTTGAGACAGCTTCTTTGGCAGTGCCTGGCAAGCCAGCTACTCTTGATGAAAAAGTGTCCTTTCTCACATACTGAACTGCAGCTGCCTTGGCTTCCAGACTGTGCCATTCCTGAGCAGACGGAATGGTGAGAAGGAACCAGACAGAGATCCACAAGAGTCCGCCAGAAAGCCCCTGCGTCTGGGCCTCTGTACGACACACTTTGTAGGAAAGCGCTGCCACCACCCCTCTCTCCTCCTCTACCTCCCCCACCATCCTAGACTGCTTCCCACCCTTTCCATCAATCAACCACTACATCATCTTAATCAAATTATTACTGCCAGGTCAGAGGTCAAAGCTAAAAGCTGCAATCCTCCCCAAGAGCAGACAAGGAGAAATCAAAGAGAGAGTGAGGGGGTGGGAGACACAGACACTCATCATCTGGAGGGGACAAAACTAGGCTTTCATTTTTCGACTAGTAGCACCCAGATCTAGAAATATTCACATCAGATCTTAGAAGTTGCAACATCTGAGTGCAGTCTTTGTTCAGGGTCAGTTGCCCTTGCTCTCCTGCTCCAGAAAAAAACGGGAAGGGAAAGAACTGATTGTAATGACTGTAGGTCTGGTTTGAAAGTGGGCATGAAGGTAATGAAGAGATGGCTGTGGAGCATCATTCATCAGGGAACTACATTTCTAAATTCTAAATCATTTCTATATTCATCCTTAGATAACTATCCTTATCACACTCACGCATTTCCTCAGGAGAATATCTGGGTTTGACAAATTTGTGAATCTCTAAATTGGCTCATAAGGCATAATGTCACTGTTATTCTGACCAAAATATGTGACTGTATGGGGTGTCTCTTTATTTTGAGAATTTTTGCACAAGTGCTTTTGTTTGGTTTTAAACCTTGGCCGCAGTCCAATGATGATGTGTTAGCACAGTTGAAATGATACACTACCCTGCAGTCAGAGTGACTCTCAGTGCAGATAAATGGCAGCACCAGCACAAATAATATTTTATTGAATTCTAATACAGCAACATGAAAGAGCATGCAGTGGGACAAGGGCTAAGAGCACTGTTAGCGACAGAGGTGCCCTACGCAACTCCATAGCTAGGGTAGAGCCACAAGTTAGTTAACAAGAGCTGATGACTGTCCTCCTGCCATAATCCCTCTGCCAACTTTCTCACTATTGTCAGTGATGGTCACTTTCCCTCCTTTTTCTGACCCTAGAAAATGAGGAGCATTCATTGTCTTTTTTTTATACAATAAAAGGAGGGTCCAGTCCTACCATTGTTACAGACAGATAGTCAAGCTTGGATTTATTGGACTTAGTCTCAGTTACAGTAGAATTATTTTGGTGAACACAGTCCACACTTCACGGCAGCTGCTATTTTAGTAGCTCTTGTAATGTTTGAGGTATATTAAGCATCATCTTCATAATGTTGGACACAATGCTAAAGGTATAGCTCATGCTTTAAAGTAAAAACATTAGGCCCTAACATTTTTCTACCATTACTTAAATTGCACGTGAACATTATATTGCTTAAATTGAAAGCTTTAGGTAGAGATATTTTGTGCAACAGATGTTGTGGTCCACCGCATTGTTTTCAATTTTGGCGGGCGCTGTGAAAGAATGTTTAAATATTTGATTTACCCTTGTCGAATGGCTTCAGGTTGGTGGGTTCCGCAAAAAGCCCTGCAAACAATAGTCGAGAAAAAGATTGGTCGACCCCCTTCCTCCTAGGCGCTCCATAGGCAAGCAACAATAGATCCTTTCGAGACGAGGGACAGGAGGGGAGGGGACGTCCAAGGAGCCTTTTAAAAGTTAAAGCGATAAAGCTAATTAGAGCCCACTATCACACTGAAACTTGTAGCCACCGTAAAAAAGAAAAATATGCGAACTCAGCTTTGTTAGTTTGGGCGCGCAGAGTGTTGATTCGCTGAATCGCAGTTTTGAAAGGGATGGAAAGAGAAGAGGGGGTTTCTTGCTGACATAACTACTCATCCTCTTTTGACATTTAAAATTGTGGAGTGCTTGTTTTAGTAATTCCTACTAGTTAAGCACATTATAATTCAACTCGTTGGGTTCCATCAACCAAATGAATCGATTCGTGCCCAAAGCAAGTACATTTGATCTGCGCCTAAATGCAGTGATTGAGTGTTAATTTTATCTATAACATTTGAAAGAGCGTCACATCTCGCTTCAGATAAAACACAATTTCACATAAAATATTCATTTTATAAATTGACGAGCTATTTTAATTTTCCCGCACCAGAGTTCCTAGAATCTATCTGAATATATAACCTTGTTTGTCATCGACAAGTTCCGCGCTTTGCCCCCCTTTCATTAGACTTGGGGTGGAGCGACGTATAACCTGTCGCCCTGAAAGCTCAATAGCTTAATTTCCATAGTTGCTCACTCCTTGCAACAAAACCCTGTCTGGGGTCACCCCATTGACTTGATTGTCCTTTTATTCCAATTTTTGGCGGGTTGTTTTTTTCCCTTCTTTTTCAGACACTATAGTTCTTCACATTTTCTTACCGACAATAAAGCTGAAAATCATAATACAATAGCTGTATTGTTTTTATTTGTAAAACAGTACAGCCGCAGTATAGCGAGTTTTTAAGCCCCTTGCCGCAAAATATATTTATCTTAGGCCTTTATAAATCGTATGCAGTATTTCAAACTGGGCGCTGTTAAGCGTCTAAAAATAATGTTGAAAATGCGCGTTCATGTAT
>JAOYSI010007814.1:0-11889 GCA_025775065.1 Hiodon alosoides | reverse complement strand
AAATGGGGATATAAAACACACATAATTTCCTAAAAGAAATGAAGTATGAATATGGAGTACAAATTATGTCATCATATACACTTGGTTTGTTTATTGGTCACAAGTCCGTGGCTTTGGTTCCTGTTTTGATGGTGTCCACTCTGATAGATCCGTTTTAAACATTTTGTGGGCATACCTTTATACTGAAGTTCTCCTGCCAGGGAAGCTCAATAAAACAAGCCTTGATATTGTCAAGTGCTCTGCTGCACAAAGGGAATTGCTTAGAAGATGCTCAGATAAAAAGCTAACAATTTTACATATATGAACCCGTTCGTTGAACCGAACATTTTTTGTAACCAGATCAGGTGAAGCACCTTGCTCAGGGTAACAACAGCACGGGAGGTATTTTCAAATTTTTTGGATGTGTCTCTGTCAGCTTGACCAATAAATTGCACCACACAGCAGCTCTGGAGTTGAAAAAAATGCTGAAATGCAAAAACAATTATTTGATTAGACAGATTTTAAGATATATGCATCATCTATTCATCAAGGCCATGATAATGATTCTGAGACATTAATTTCCAATTTCTCCAATTTCTTAATTTCTCCGTCTAAACAATCTCTTCTTCAGATGTGTTACATCTTATCTCTCCCACAGTTAAGAAAGGCAGAACTGTGTATTTTGTCATGGTGTTACGACAATTTTAGAGCCAAAAACTATCATTTCTGTTTTCCCAGAATTTAATAGTAAAAAGTTCAAAGTCAGCCACTGTTTTACATTTAAAATGCTGGTCCTCGCTTGGTTTCACAGACAGATGTGTTCCTAAAGAGTGTCATCTGCAGAACAGTTGAAATTAATCCCATGCTTACGAATGACATCACCCAGTGGTAACATAGGTGTAGGTTGAAAAGTAGGGGACCCTTGACTGAACCCTGTGGGACACCAAATCTAACTTCAGCCAAATCTGGAAGGTCATTGTAGTGACACAAACTGAACGAAAAAATGTGTTTGTTCTCTGCGCCAGTCAGTACACTGCCGAGTTACCAACAATACCTGAGAATGAGCACCCCCAAACCTGGATTGAGCTTCATCAATGCTGGTTAGCTTCAAGAAAGGCTCCAACTATGTTTAGACAGAGATAACTAACATATTAACTGAACTTTTCACTGCACTACAATTTCTTGGTGCTTTATCCCAATATGTTTTTTACTGCAGAGCATTTACCTCTTATTCCAGAAGACATGTTAATGGAAGGCCAGATACGTGTTGTTAATAAAACCTCTTGTTTTTCCTGAAGCTTATGATGTCCATTAAATATTTTAGACAAGCTTTTTCATCAGGAGAAAAAAATTCTTGGTAAAATCAAACAATCTCCAAGAGTCCAACCCCTATTTACTGTTTTGCCGCACTTATGGTCTCCCATTCATGGCTCAGATTTAGCAACTTTAATTTGAACTTCGAAACAGCTTTTACAAAAAGCATAACAAGAACAGACTAAAAGGTCTGTGCATGATGTGGATGGGGTACGTTCAGACATTCCTTAATTCTAATCAATATTATGGGCAGTGTAAGTGGCTGTTAATGTACTGTTTCTCAGAGATGTGGTCAGATTTTCTTCCTGAGAGTCGAAGGAAAGAAACTGGGGTATAGAAACATATTTCTGTTTTTTTTGTAAAGAAAATATGTCCTAACATTTAAAACGAAAAAATTTCAATGTACTATTTGTAATTCAGTAATATCAGAGAATTGGTCAGGGGTCTGAATAATTTTGCAAGGCATTGTATTTACCATGTCAATAAAATGCAATAGAGTATCCAAAGTAATTAACTGGAAATATAAACTAATATTTAGTAACATTTACCAAATTTAAAGGACACACTCTGTTGAAAGATGCACATATAAACACACTGGCAAATAAGACCATTTGAATGCTGGAAATTCAGACTCAAGCGATAGACAATAAAATGACATATACTGGTATAGCATGCAATCATTCAATTTATATGTATAGACAGGGCCAGGGAAAACATTGCCTGTGATGTAGATAAAACCAGAAGCTCATATTCAGAGGCTGAGGCAGGATGCAGATGGAATATGTATTTCAACTTTACTGTTTTTTCTGTCATTTGTTTATAACAGAGATGGGACTTTTTGTGGTACTTTTTTTGTTTAAAAAAACTGATATGGCTTCTCGTATATGGACAGAGGGTACATGGTTACATATAATAATGTGAATATTTGAATTTGGAAAGTGTTTACTAGGTTTTGAATGCATCACATTTGCAGGACACCACCAAATAGTTTTTTTTATTTTATCAATTCATAAAGCCCATTTGATTGGGAGCCCATTCAAAGATGTGATCTCGCATCCACCTATCTTATGATAGAGAATTCGCATTGACATGGTTTGTTGCTTTCGTCATGCAAGCATGTATGTCATCTTAGTGTACACTGCTGCATCCCACATGGTACCGCTAAACTGAGCATGAGGGGCTCAGTGTGGACATTAGACTGCATGTAGTTTGTATTCCTTTAAAAAAAAAAAACTCTATTACATAACATAATCAATTACCCAAAAATTAATTAATGGTTAAATTATGAATTGTCCAAGATGGATATTTAGGCTAGGTAAATTCTAGCCCATGACTCAACTGCAGCTGATCTGACGTGGCTAAAAGATTGTCCAGGTTAGTTTACACAGACAACAGGTGACAGATTTACTGGTCTGCCCTAATCCTGGAAGGCGTACATAGATACCTGCTGACCTATTTACCAGTTTGGCCTATCCCAAGTCAATTTACACAGACAACAGGTAACAGAATTGCCAGTTTGCTCTACCACAGGTCAGTTTACATAAACATCAGTAACAGTAAACGATGCCTCATTGCTGGTACATTCTCTGAGGTTTCATATAAGCATTCCATTTCTCTCCAAAGAACCATGGTCACACTTTTATAATTTAGCCTGAAAAACAGCTTACTCTGCTCTCTGTCCAACTGTGCCCCTTCGCTAAACTTCAGACATGCAAACTGATCCAATGCCCTCCTGCAATGTGATCGCCGCCTTTTGTTTGTAATATGAACTCTGTCATTTTCGAGGTTGAAGGAGTAATAAATCCAAAGTGTTAGTACCAACGTACCCGCCAACTCGGTTTCACCCCTTGTTTCATCCGCAGTGTATCGAGATGAGCAGTGATTAAAATTATAGAATACTCTCGACAGCAGAGTGGAACACGTCCTTCATTGCAATCTGTCGCTTTCAACATCCTTTGTTCTTTTGTACCAAAGCAAGGGGGTTGCAATTTGCAAAGCATCTTAAATACACAGGGGAATTACACTGCAGGGCAGCTTCGCTGTTACTAGCAGTTGATTAAACACTTAAAAATGAAACATCAGTCTGTTGAATTGTCTTTCACTCTTTCATGTACACTCTCTTTCACTTCTTACAAGACTGCTCCTTAATAAATGTTTTCCTGGGCCTGTCACTCAGACCAATGATAAGTTGCCAAATGCTATGACATGGTGATGGCTGTCAGCTGGGTTGTAGTACACATATTTATTTGTTTGAGCAGATAATGTTACATAAAACATACGATTTGTCCTGGATGTACTCATGCTGAAATCTGGTAGCCTGAAACAGTGATGATTGGAACACACTTCCAATCCTCTGCAGCTTGTCACATTGTAATGTGGTGTTGTAGCCTGCCTCTGTAGTCTTTGTGGTAAACACGAGCCTTTTATCAAAGTAGACCAAATTGCTTGCTGCAACTGATCCACTGTTGGTTGATACTGTTTCCAGCTCATGTCCCACAGGAGGTAAGGATTCTAGACTGTGCCGACCACATGCATAGACATGCTGTCTGTTTTTTGTAATACCTCCTATAATAGTTTCTAGACAATGCAATCTTCAATGACCATGAAGCATCCCACAACAAAATTACGTAATTGAAGCTGATGAAGGTCAACGCAGCTGATTAAGGTCAACAGAGGCTAAATCATTGTTCATTATATTAAATAAAATCATTTCACTGACTCAAAACCTGGTTAAGATGCCCTTGCGTCCAAAGTTGAAGCTAATGTCACATCTGCTTCTGCCGTCATGGAAAACCTTCTCAATGACTTCCATGCCAACTTTGTTGGTATGTTTTAACCTAAAGTGATTTTATGTGTGTCTTTTGGGATCATTTCTATGTATGAGTGGCACACCGGAAGGGGGGAAAGGGGACACAACACTGGGAAGCAAGGGTTCGAAAGGAATGACGTAAGTGTAAAAATAAAGTGATGCTCCAAAGAAAACAGAATACAGGTCTCTGGCAATAAAATAAAATGAAACCACTGTCGCCTTGGCAGTCAGTTAAAAAATGCTAATTCGGTGATCTACCGAGTGACACGGAACACCGAGGATTTCAAGGAAAATGTCGACCAAGTGACTGGAGACAGAAGAAAGGTTTCTTTCACTTGAGAATAGTGTTGGTGCGGAAAGCTAAGCTACAAAAGCTTGAAGCTGTCAGGCAATGAAGCATAAGCTACACTTCCAATGATCAACCAACTGGCGTTCCATCATTCCCTTCCGCACATTCAGAATTGATCCCTCGTGCTTTAAGTTGCCATTTAATTCACTATTAATTTTAACCAGTTTGATAACTTTGTCTTTAGCACTGATGACATTAGGAAGAAAAACAGGCAACGGTTTACAAAAGGATCATTACTAGGCCAGATTGAAAATGGGATTGGATTGTGGCCAGCAAGGTTAAATTGACTGTTCGTTGCAGGCTGTTCTCTTTTCAGTGATGGGATCTCGACTTTTAGTCCAGAAAATACTTTCAACAGGCCAGTGCTCACCGTATCTGCAATGAGACCTTATGTCTGTTTGGACCAGATGGCAAAATGTTGGTGAACCAGACTGCAGTTTATTTCCAACGAGACATTCCACCAAAGTATTGACAATTCCCAGCCCTGGTTAGCTTGGCTATAAAACAGATCAAAAAGCAGAAAACATAGAAATGCTAGACTGTCTATTATTTTCATAATTATATCGTAAATGGCAATTTTGACTAGTCGTTACTTAAGTGCATATATTATTTATTTCCGTTTCTGTAAAAAATTAAGCTTTACCAAAGGACTCACATTCACCTTTTCCCTTAACCCTATCAGATTCAAAGTAAAGAGATCAAATAAACTAAGTTATTTCAATTGGACAAAATGAGGCAGTATTATCCTGGAAAAAGTACATATGTTTTATAATTAGGAAGATATTCATATAATTATATAATTTTTCAAATGCAATGTATAATGCAACATCTACCCACTCAGAATACTGTACATCATTCACACAATGAAATAACGGCTATGTATGTCTATACAGATGAGAGTTTTTCTGCATTAACGTGCAGTCATTTAGGGTAATGAAGATGAGCCAAAGCAGATGGGTTGTGAATATATTCGCGATATTTACCATGTCAGATTTATTCAGGTACTGAGCGCATATTATGATAATAGTACCTTAGTGTATAGACAAACTGCTTGTTTGTACGGCATGAAACACCGTTACTGTGAAATTATCTTTTTGTTAGGACATTGAGAGGGCAACTAGATGGATCAGCTTCGACTTCTGGCAAACAGTGCGGCAAAGCTTTCCCGGGGTGGTTTACTGCATTAGCACAAACTAGCGCCGATTGTTCCGCAACCTGAAGTTTGCTGATTTACATTTTTCTTTGACCGTACCCCCCTGTCGCTACAAATCCTGCTATCAAACCTGAGGAGACATCGAGACATCCTTAATTTGAAGCTGTACAGACTACGCAGCCCACACAAGAGTTAACAAAGGGAGGCCTTGCCAATTCCCACCCAGCCTGGGCAGCGGTGTGCCTTTATGTAACCCTGATTGGGCCACATTTATTTTCTTCTGTTTTGTTGTGACTTGTTTCCAACTGCGCCATCTCAAAATTTCAAAGATTTCACACACTAATTAAGAGCGACTAATGTCATTTACTTTTGGAGCCGGTGTAATTATCGGTTTCTCAACGGAAGACCACAGTCAACCAGCTAAGTCTCAGCTGATTGCTAACGCTGCTAGGTCTCTGACTGCTTCTCCTCCCAGGAAAGATAACGCCTGGAAATCACCCCGAATCCTTTCAGCCAATTAATTATCTCTGTCTTCACCGGTGTCATTCTTCACAACGGGTTGCTCGTTAAATACTAAATTTTGCAGATGTTCCCCCAATACTTAAAAAGCTGAGAGATATATCAGGCTCATCCACCCATTTTAAAACAAGTCAAGATGGCAGACCATTTTCTTTTTCTTATTGTTCTCTTAACGTAACTTTAAGAAACGAGAAAACACAGCCACGTTGACGGTGTACAGATGGCCACGGATCTTGGGCCTTTAACACAGAGGAAGTGGGACCCAGTGGTCACTGGTTGCTGTGTTTCATTTTGACCAGGAAGCACATCAGGAGAAATTTATGAAATGGGTTACAGGCGAGGTAAAATATTTTTAAATCATGGTTTGATGCCAAAAAAATCCCATTCGAAGGTACATGGCACTCATCCTCCCCGTCAGTGCTGAAAATATTTAGTATAAAAGGTAAATGTGGACCCCAAAAAAATCTATAAATCTGTGCGTGGCCTGAAACAGTGTTTTATATAAAATACTTTTGTATCTGCATCATGTTCCAGAACTGAACGGACAAAAGGATTTGTGACAATAGATGTACCTGTTTTGTCTGCAGCTCTCTGCCTGCTGTCTCACATTAGTAAGTTAAAGGAAGTTACATAGAAATAGTGCGTTTGGTTTTACTTCAGGTATATTGTCCTTTGCAATTGTTTACATTTACTAGCACAAGATCAGGTACCTGTTAAGGAAATCAGTTACTGTTATGAGGCAGCATGGCAGTCGTCATACCAAATGGATTGGGAGCAGTCTATGTAATTGGATCCTGTCACGCTCTGTGAGCTGCCCTATTACCATCCCCACGTTTGTGAACCACCCCATACCCAAAGCACCACAGGACCAGGCAAGTGGCAGAAATAAATTACAATACTTTATTTCCACAATCCGGCTTAATAGTGGCTTCACTGCCGATCCCCTGATTATTCCAATGAGAAACAGCTGCTCCTCGTTTTCTCCTACTCTCTTCAGCTGTTTGTGGTTCAACAGTGCTTACGAGGTCCATTAATAAATGAATGGGTGCATTGTAATACACACACAAAAAAAAAAACCCAACCTTCCTTTTGAGGGGGAATGCCCGTAGAGATCCAGTTGTAAAATGGTGGCAGCATGTTGGGAGGGTGGATTCCTAATCCATTGTTTTACTCCCTCCAGCAGAATGTACAAAAATTAGTAGAATAACTAGCAATTTCACGCTAGTAGGCTATTGCATATTTGAACATGTATTTACATAATTATGTCCTCATGCAATAAAGCAACATTTTAGTGATATTAACTAGACTAGAATATCTAGTAATGTGCATTTGGGGTCTGGTGAATAAACTGAATTTTGATTAAATTCAAAGTAGCGAAAGAAGCTGCTTTTCTCAGGAGGAAAAATTTTAAAATATACATAAAACAAATAGATCATTTATATTTAAATATTACTTCCTACAATAGGAAGATCCAATCCAGATAATTTTCAATATTGTCCCAACGTAAATTAGACTCAATTATATCTATGTATAGCAAAATAGCATACATTGTGTGTAGCATACTATTATCAAACATTGCCTAATCAATGGTTTATGGAAAAATGAGTAAATTCAATTTATCTTTTATTTCACTTTCAGCAGACGTCCACTTTCTACGCCTGTACTCTTATCTGAGCTGCTATTTGTTCTTTTTTTTTTTTCTTCATCCTGAGACACAAAAATCTAAATTAATTTTTCTTCTACTGGCACCATTAAATTCAGATTGAGCGTTTTTTTACACGCAAGCCTGTTTTGTTTGTTATGATGGTGTAAATCGCTAAACCTATTTCATTATTTAGAAATGTACACTTTATGCTTGCAATAAACATGCCACTGTGTCAGTTAAATGTAAAAGATAGCATCTTGTATTATCCTGCTGCATTTAATCCTGGTAATTTACTCACCTTTTTAACACATTTCTGAATTAAATACTAAAAAGCTATTTGTCATTCATAAGACCATACACCAGCATATTTAATTTCCATTTCGGCTGTGAAAAAACTCAAAAATATCTTACGTGGTTTTCTGGAGGATAATAAATTGTAATAAATTCTGTAAGGTAATAAATTGGGTAACTGAAAAAAGAGCATGTGTATCTTTTGCGAAAAATCTTAAAAGAGGCAGAGCGACATAACTAGGATGTAATGTGTTTGATTCAATGTAAATTAAACAGCATTACTTTGCCAACGTATCTGTTTTAGAATCAGTTGCTTAAGGAACAAGTCTGCAGATTCAATACTCTGGAATCGAGAAATAACTGTGAAGAAATATTAAAGGGCTTTTCTCTTTTGGAGAAAACAGACAAAGACCCCAAGGTGACCAAGATCACACAGTGCACAGCCATTGATGTGCTGGCTGAGATTCCTGCTTAAATGTTTTTTAGCTATTTTATTCAGTGTCTTCAGGTTTGTGAAAAGCGCTTTTCCAATAAATATTATTATTATTATTATTATTATTATTATTATTATTATTATTATTATTATTATTATTATTGTTGTTGTTGTTATTAATCATTTGTTTTATGAAGATGGATAATTAAGCAGGAACCGAATTAACGGACGACCACTTTGTTATGAAAAGTGAATACTTCCTGCTTCTGCCATTTCCTTGTGAAAGAAGAGCGGGAGAGTCAGCACCATACTATAGCAACCCATCACCATCTGACCAGATGCAAAGCTACACTACTGCTTTTATTTCTGATTAGATCCTTCATAAAATACTCTTGTAAAAATAATCAATTTTCATATTTTATATTTGGAATAATAATTTTTTGTAATTCTCTCCTCAATTTGGAATCGCCAAATTGTGTTCATGTATCTCAGGTTGTCGACATGATTCACTGCTGAAGTTTTCCGGTCAGTGTTCTCTGGTCGCAATGTGTTTGTGCAAAGCCAACGCATGGGTTACAGTCACTTAAAGTAGCCAGTCATTCACGTGTCCGTCACAGGTCAGTCTGTGATGTAACTCCGTCCCCAGGTTCCAGCGCTGTGTTCATACAGCCTGAAACAACGTCAAAATACGTCCTTCTTGATTCCTCCATGTGGCTACCACCCATGTGCACCCTAGAGTCACCCAATTAAGAGTGTGTTGAATTTCTCCCTTGTTTCTAAAAAAATATTTACTCTCTGAAATACTACAATGTAAAGTCTAATCACAAGCTTCATTTGGCATTTTCTGTTCAACTGAACAAATGCCACTGTTGATTATTCTGAAACTCAGTCCCTAAGCATCTGTAGTTTGTTATTAAACATGTAATTTTGTGTGTGTATGTTTCTTAGACAAGACTTTAGTTGTTTACTGCTAACAAGTAGAATGTATGTGAACCGGAATACCCAGTATCTGCCAGCTGTCAGACTCAGTGCAGTCAAAAAAAATTGTAGGTTATATTAGTGTATCGTCTTAGGCCCATTTCCAACAAAAAATAGAGGTGATAATGTCTTATTTTTGTCAGTTTTGTGGCATCAATTTGAAGAGCTTTATAGAATGTCAAAAACCGTGCAAGCTAACAGGTGGACCACAAACACACAATACAACAGTGGTGTGTAAAACGGAATCTCGGAATGCACACCTCGCTGGTGCTTGTCAGACAACCACACAGGGTTCTACTCCTATCAAAATGAAAAGAAGCAACTAAATGGCCCTTCACTTCACCCTCCAGCACCTGGACTCCTCGGGAACCTATGTCAGGATCCTGTTTGTGGAATTCAGCTCTGCTTTTAATACCATCATCCCGGTTCTGCTGCAGGACAAGCTCTCCCAGTTGAGTGCGCCTGCTGGCAGATCACAGACTTCCTGTCTGACAGGAAGCAGCATGTGAAGCTGGGAAAACTTGTCTCTGACTCCCAGACCATCTGTACCAGCTCCCCTCAAGGCTGCGTTCTTTCCCCTCTGCTCTTCTACCTGTATACGAACAGCTGCATCTCCAGTCACCAGTCCTTCAAGCTCCTGAAGTTTGCGGATGACACTACCCTCATTGGGCTCATCTCTGGTGTGGATGAGTCCACCTACAGGCGGGAGATTGACCATCTGGTGACCTGGTGCAGCCAGAACAATCTGGAGCTCCACGCTCTTAAGACAGTGGAGATGGTTGTGAATTTCAGATGGAGCCCAGCCCCACCAACCCCCATCACCCTGTGTGACTCCACATTCGACACTGTGGACTCCTTCCGCTTCCTGGGGACCATCATCTCCCAGGACCTCAAATGGGAGCTGAACATCAGCTCCCTCACCAAGAAAGCCCTGCCGAGGATGTACTTCCTGTGGCAGCTAAAGAAGTTCAGCCTGCCAAAGTTAATGATGGTCCACTTATACACCGCCATCCTTGAGTCCATCCTCACCTCCTCCATCACCATCTGGTTACGCTGCTGCCACTGCCAAGGACAAGGGCAGACTGCAGCGTTTCATTCGCTCCACAGAGAAGGTGATTGGCTGCAATCTTCCATCCCTACAGGACCTGTACGCCTCCAGGACTCCATCATGACCCCTCCCACCCTGGACACAAACTGTTTCAGACACTTCCCTCCGGCAGGAGGCTGAGGTCCATCAGGGACCATCACGCCACATGAACAGTTTCTTCTCATCTGCATCTGACCTCATCAACAAGGCCCAGGATCCCCACTGAGACAGTCTCTCATCCCCCCCAACCCCCTGTAAATGTTTGCACAATACAAATCCGGAAAAATTGCACATGTAAATAACTGTCACATTGCACATAGTCTCTATTATTCTTTATAACTTGTACGTCTTGTTTATTTCATATTTTTATATTTTATTTATATTTATATAGGTTTATGTTTGGCACCTGGTCACAAAAGCAAATTCCTTCTACGTGTAAAAACTACCTGGCGATAAAGCTCTTTCTGATTTTGATTCTGATTCTAAATTGGGCATGCAATCACCAACACTGGACAGTTGAGGAGTGTAAAAACATTGCCTGGTCTAACAAATCCAGATATCTGTTAGGTCAGGATTTGGACCCATTCTTTTTAGTGTCAAACGGTGCAGGCTGGTAGCGGTGGTGTGATGGTGTTGGGAATGTTTTCCTATGCTTGAATGCCATGGTGTATCTGAACCTTGTTGCTGATCAGATGCAGGACTAAAGTGTACCCTTCGTAACATGGATACTTCCATGTCACAAAGCACATGTGGTCTCAGAATGGTTCCAGGAACATGACAGCTAGTTCAGTTTACTTGAGTGGCCTGCATAGTCCTCTGACCTCAACCCAGTAGAGCGTCTTTAGAATGAGATGTAATGAGCATGAATGTACTGCCGTCCAATCTACAGCAACTGTGTGAACATTTCCAACAAATTGTAGAATCCATGTGTAGCACGCCGCCGTGCTTGGTTCAGGAATAACCGAGAAAAACACTTCCGGGTTCTCCGGCTTCTTGCCGGCTTTATTTTAAATCATGAAAAACAAACAATAACCGCTCTTCAGGGCTCCTCCTCATGGGTTCACCCCAAACACAAAAAACTAAAATAACAAACTAAAATAACAAACTAAACAAAATACCTAACCGAACTTAAATTAAATGAAGACAAAGTGCCGGCATTCACTTCGCCCGAGTCGACTCTTCTTCAGCCTTTTCCGCTGTCTTGTTTCGCCGCTGTCTTGTTTCGCCACTGCTTCGTTTTCTCCACACTCCGCCATTCTCTCTCCTGGCTCCTTTACCAACTCCAGCACCTACTGAGGGATCACAGGTCGTTAAATACTGTTTGTCATTAGC
>JAOYSI010007813.1:0-11890 GCA_025775065.1 Hiodon alosoides | reverse complement strand
TGTGTGTGTGTGTGTATGTGTGTGTGTCTGTGTGTGTGTGTGTGTGTGTGTGTGTGTGTGTGTGTGTGTGTGTGTGTGTGTATGCTTGGGAGTATATGTTTGTATTTTTGGGCAGTGGGTGTGTGTGTGTGTGTGTGTTTGTGTGTGTGTGTGTGTGTGCGCATCTGTGCGTGTTTTTAGACTACCCTGGAAACAGAAGAGGATAAACAATGCTTGATATACTGTCAATTTCATATTTTACCTGAAATGACTGGCTGAGTTCAAGTCGCCCATCAAAGATCAGGCAGGTATTACTGTGGCTACAGGCATTGCTGCTTAACCAGGCGTTTTATTTATTTATTTCAGGATGATTCACATCAGGCCAAATGCCCTGCCATCAATCTGTCTACCGTCTTCTGAATTCAGAATTTCAGATTTTCAAGCTTTAAACCCTGGTAGATAAAAGGAAAAAGTGACCTCTCAAATTCTCCTACATTATATTGATGGATTTCACTATCATATGGCATGCATGCAACTTTATATTAACATTCATAAGACTTATTTTTGTAGGAAGTAAACGTGATAACTATAAATGTTTGACTTAAATAGTTTAGTATCACAATGTTGGTGGCCAGAACCCTTACCCAGGGACAGCCTACCAGATTTTCTCAATGCCGTGAAACAATGAGGGTCCTCTCCCTGTTTCTGCCTTCTCCACAAACTCATGGTGCAGTGAGGCAGAGGTGTTATCTTAGAAAAGCCTTACTGTAAAATCCTGGGAAATGAGAGTGGTTCAAAAATGGCCACCCTCTGTATTAAAATCTGATGTGAGAATTTCCTAAATCAGTCATTGTGCTTGCAGATGGCTGGAAACAAATACGCCCGATATTTTCTGCTGGAATGTAAATCCGTTGAACGCAGGTACTGAGAAGAGAGTCAGCATCATCCAGTTGCCTCCAACAGGAATTTAGTTTAGCCAAAGAAGGATGCTACAGGACTACATGCCATGAGGGACAGACTCATACACGGCTAGGCATCCATCCTCCACAGCCCCACTGCTACACGTTGTTAACGCTACCAGTGAGGAGAAACCGAGGAAACGGCCAGAAAGTGCTCAAGCGTCTTCTTCTCAAATTAGCAACAATGGCAGGAGGAATAAAGGAGTCTGCTGCGAGGGATCTGCCAATGGCAATGTCAACCAAGATCTGACATCATCACCTCCCTCGCCTTTAATGCCGGCCGGCCACAGTCACGTATTTCCCCTAGCAACAGGCACAGGCACAGAAGCTCTCAACTCCGCCCCCAGCCTGAACAGCTGATGGCTCAGGCAGGAGGCGAAGCGTTCGAGCAGAAGCGGAAAAAAAAAGGGGGTGCAAAAACCGGCAGCGTAAATAGAGATTAAAGGCGGAATAAATGCAGAGTAAATAGCGTTTGTGCTCATTGGCTAATCCACCTTGTGTTTTGCGCATCATGGTCCCACGCGCTCTGCTCTGTGTGCCTTCGTGGTTTTAACTAGACAATGAAAACCTCTTCCATCACGGTTGTTTTTCCTCCTACTACAGACCGATGTCAGACATTGTTTTTGGTTCTCACTTTGAGTTGTATTCAACAGACATTGCTGAGGCCAGCAGACATAATCAAAAACTGAACAATGCCTTAGAATGTCGCTGGGATGTAAGTGTGATTTACGAGGATATGCGAGGTAACAACTGGGGAGAAGGTGCTCAAGTGCATTTGAATTCAGCCAGCGGTCATGTCAGGAAAGGACGCAGAGAAACTCTGCTCCGCCTGGGCCAAGGACACAAAATGATCAGCTACAAACCACACATGAACCCAGACAGTGGTTGTGTTAGGAGGAAAGACTGCCGGGTTCGACTCCACCTCCCTGGCCAAACACAAAACAGCGGACCGCAACGCAAATCTCTCACAAGAGCCTTGTTTGCCCAGAGTTTTTGGCTGTTCCTTTGATACGAGCCACGGGGAGCATGAAACCCGCTCAAACGTCCACCCCTTCCAAAAGCCCAATATAGCCACTGAACCCAGCTCCGTCATATCTGGAGAGCCGGACTGTCCAGATGTCAGGGCTGGCCCTTGGACCAACAGAGCATTAAACAGCAGACACAAGGACGCATGCACTACTTGACCAAACTACCTGGCACTTCTGCAAATGGAGAATAAACACAGAATGAACTGACCTTCTCAAGCCTAGTCATTTGGGTATTTTACCTAAATAGGCCTCAAAATCCTCTGAAATTATCTCTGTTCCCATTAAAATGTATAACACTAATAAAACAACTTTCATATGACATGAAATCTGATTGAAAGTTGGGCATATTGGGGGAGGGGGGGTAAGGTTGTTTCCAGCTGAATGCATTTCTTATATCAATGCAACCAGTTTAGGTGCAATTGGAATTCAAGTTAGTTTGGGATGAAAACAACTTTAGTACCCCTGTAACCATTCAAGATTCCCAACGTAAATAGGTCTCTCAGTTACACCAACGTATTTGACGTATCTGGGTCACGACAACAATGGAATATCAAATCTTCCTTTTCAAGGGAGTAGTTCAGCGGGTAGTGATTTTATGCCTGACCACCAATCAAAGCATGTCATATGTGACAATACAAAACCATAGTTACGCCGTGACTGTAATGGACACGGACAAATCCCTCACTTGATGTTCAGGTCCCAGCGAAGCAGTTGCTGTCTGGCCAAAATATTAATTTAATGACGAATTCCTATTCCTTTTCATGGGAACCAAGCCAGGTGCCTTACAATTAGCTAAATGCAGGCATGCTTTTAGTTCTCATTAAAGAGGCTAAAATATATACGCTGCTATGTGGGCCACTCAAGCGCAAAGAGCTAACAGCCAAGGGTAATTCCTTCTGCTAGATAGCCTCTATTGGGCACCAATGGGGCTTTTCATACCGTAATGGAGGCTGGAGTTTGGCGCAACGATAGCATGCTGCATCCAGGGGCCCTGCTAACATTCTTTCACAACATCTGAACGAATGCAGCAGGATATCAGTGAACCATACTGCAGTGCAAATGGAACGGCGTCTCATAGACTGTTCCAAGAAGAATGGGCGCATTTCAGACACGGATTGGGAGCGTGTCAGCGGAGGCGGGTAGAAGCGTCTGATGAGTCTTGGCTTCTGCCCTCGTTTGTATGCTCTGGCCATCTCTAAAGGTCACCTTGGCCGATTCAGGAGACAGTACCCAAGACTGTTTCAGAATGTCAAAGCGCCTCTCTTTTAATTGATTCGTCCTCTATAGCAGGAAGCATGAAATCATTCTTAATTTCCCTTATTCCCTTAACAGTCCATTGCAAGAGTAAAAATAATATCAAAAGGTATATTTCTCTGATGTTGCTTTTTGATTGATGTTATCATGACAATTTTAAGGAAAAAACGGCTTAAATTCATCATACCCGCATTGTATTCTTCTAAAATTCACAAACAGTCAAGTCAAACCGAGTAAACAGTCTGAAAAATGTGAAAATGTGGTTAATCAACGTGTCACTGTATTACTATTCTGAAAAAAGACAATTATATAAAGCTTTGATGCCGTGAACATGGCCTCATCCAAACCTTATTACACTTCGGGATTCTTCTAAGCGTCTCTTTTCCCACATCTCTTTTTGGGATGGGGGGACTTCCTGTCCTTCCTGTAGCTTTGCTTTTGATTTTATTCATCCATTAATAGTTTAATTGGAGTCATGTGATCTCGCCTGGTGTTAGAAGGTGTTAATCAGGTGGCCCGTGAGGACTGAGGATGCCTGTTGCTGCTTGGGGGACCAGAAGGCCCAATAGGATGCCATAAAATCACCGTTTCATTCAAACATGTTCTGATTAACGGATTGGAACGTTGTTCGGTCCGAAGCAATCTTTGCAACATCGGGGCAGATGAGAGCCCATTTAAGCCAAGAATAAGTTTGTGTAAACGATCAGATAAATTATTCAACGTTGACCTCTGTTTGATCTTTGTGGCCGGAGTGTCAAGTCAAATACACCTGGAGGATCCGTGCCTCGTAATAAATAGTGAACAGTGCATCCTAGCGCAGTCACGCCCTGTTAAAAGGCTTTTGACTTCATTAAGCACAACGCCACATGAAATGGAAGCTATAAAGTTAACCTCCCCTCAGGGGCGAAATTGATTGCTTCCCATTATGCCAGCTGACACACACCAAGTGAGTTTGACCAATGGTGTTCAACATTTGAACGGCGTGGATTTGAGAGGGGTCTTCCTGTGTAGAGGAAGGTGAGTTAGACAGTGTAAACTCTTCCTGCTGAGGGGATAAGTAAAACAGTTATTTTGAGGTTTTTATTTTTATTTTTTTATCATCCTCACTTGTATGAATTGGAAAATGCTTTGCTAAGTGAGCACGTCAATATATCAATAGCTATCTCGCAGAGATATTAGAGGATGTGGATGTGGTCTGAACTGCTTTCTATGTCACTTAGAGAATTTAGTTTCAACATTCAATACGTATTATAGTAGCTTAAGTGGGTCAAAACTTGAAAGAATGTTCTAGGTGTTGCAAATGTTGCGGCATAAAACCATAACCTTTTACAGACTTTTGAGTCACCAGGGATTTGAAGTACACCTTCCTCAGTAAGGCGACTGATTTCCATCCTGAAATCAGAAATCAGTGATTTGCTGGCCCTCGTTGATCTCTGTTCTCGAGCGACCTGACATGCATCAACATTGGTTCTCATTTTTCTTTCAAGTGCAAAAGTGTCTTCAGAAAGGTTTGGCCTCTTCAACAGTAGCTGCCAAGCAGCGATTGAGCAGCAAGCAACGTTGCAACAAATGTGTGGGTCGTAGCTATAAACCGATTGGCTAATCTATGTGTCAGTCTGGTGACACATAAACCATGCCTCAAGACTTTGAGTTGGTAGTTGAAAAGGCAATAAGAATGCACTGCTCCAAATTGCCGCACGTTCCCATAGCATTCTGAAGTCAGCTGCTACATTATTCCATGCGTTTAGCCCTGGAAGTCCATATTTTGTCGTACATACTGTGAACGTTCCACAAAGTCACACAACTGGGGCTACGCGTTTATGAGGTAGTTGTAAAGCACACGCAGCATTGTATTTTGCAGTGCATTTCTTACAGGATGGTTTTATTTGAACTGTGTCTGGCTTACTGCGTCTAACCCTAGCTGGCATTGGATTGGCTGTATTTCACTTCTCACAAGTTCTTTATACTTCCCTGTTCAAATTTTTTAACAGTATTTGTAATTGTGACCTGTACATTTAGGCCAGATGAAAAGAATAAAGGTAATCCACGGACGATTGTGCCGAGGATTCAGAAAGCAGCTGTGCCAAAGCCGAAACAGGAGAGGAGGAGCCAGGGTCGACGGTACACCTCCAGAGGGGCGAGTCACCGGGTGTCGCCCACGTAAAGCGGCTTTTCCGGAGGGATTCCTTTCCTGCCTGCTCGCGGGGAAGAGGCGCTTTCCCTTTCCCCCTGCGTGGGAGCCTGTCGCTCCCAGTTAAGTGTTGGGACGGGATCGGTCTCTTAGCAGGCAGCCAGGCATCGCAGTCACTCGATGTGCGCCCGGTCCCCCCTGTTTCTGCTGTGCTGGGTCGATGCCTTCATCGAGCGGCTGGTGCTGAGATTGATCTTTTCACATATACCCACAGCTGCACAGAGCCACATCCAACAATATGGCCCGCACAGTTGCACACAGCCACATCCAACAATATGGTCCACACAGCCACACTCAACAATATGACCCGCACAGCTGCACAGAGCCACACTCAACAATATGACCCGCACAGCTGCACAGAGCCACACTCAACAATATGGCCCGCACAGTTGCACAGAGCCACATCCAACAATATGGCCCGCACAGTTGCACAGAGCCACATCCAACAATATGGTCCACACAGCCACATCCAACAATATGGCCCACACAGCTGCACACAGCCACATCCAACAATATGACCCGCACAGCTGCACAGAGCCACATCCAACAATATGGTCCACACAGCCACATCCAACAATATGACCCGCACAGCTGCACACAGCCACACTCAACAATATGGCCCGCACAGCTGCACTCAACAATATGGCCCGCACAGCTGCACACAGCCAGACTCAACAATATGGCCGCACGGTCTGGATGTAAGTAAGTATATTTATCTCAAGGGAGAGGCTCGGCCTCTGCAGCTTTGAAAATGCCACTCACTCTCAGCCACCGAGAGAACGAGCTCAGGGGTAGGACCACCAGAAGGCCCAGTGCTGCAGGTTTCTCTATTCTTCTCCGCCGGCCGTCTGTGGATGGCTTGGCAATTCTGAATGTCTGGCACCGCGAGCCTCACGTCACCTTGGCCCAGATTTCAGCTTCATTACGTGCGTGGCTGTGTCTGACTATGGAGGAGGGAGCTGGGGGGTGGAGGAGGGGAAGATGGGAAGACGGAAGGAAACGCGGGTCCTCCGGGAGCTTGAAGGTGGCGGGGGGGCACCGAGTCGAGCTGTGCTGAAGCGGGGAAGGCTCCACCCCTTTCTACCTCAGCGCTGACGTGGAAACACACACACACACACACACCTCTGGGTGGATTCAATTGTAAATGACGCGTCAAAGACAACCCCACCCACACACACACACGCACGCACGCACGCACGCACGCACGCACGCACACACACACACACACACACACACACACAGGTCTAGTACCATAGGATGAAAAAAAGACACATCTGATTGCGGCTTGCTATAGGACTCATTCCGAAACCACGGGCTACGCTCAGAAAGCCCCATGACCCAAAACAGTCGCCCATGATCAGGGATTATTACTGCTTTTGGCCCACCCCCTCACAATGCCTCAGGAAAGCCTGTCCATGGCTGAAGGGTGGGAAGAGAAGTGTTCCTACAGTAGTACTTCTCAAATCCTTCTTTATTTTCATTATTTCAGACAAAAAACAAAACCCGAGAAAAAGCTAGAAGTGTTGATTTCAAATCCCAAGATAGTCTGTCGTTTTTACTCTTCTTATTTATTCCACATTCAAACTATACATATTATTAAAAAATAACATGTAATTAAAAAAAAAAAAAAACGGGTTTGAAAATGACATGGAAGGTGCAGACAGGAGAAATAAGAATTTCAAAATGCATTTATACATTTACTGCGATACATATTCATGGGTTTAATTAATATTTGGCCTGAGGTATCTCAGTAGCTGATTTTAATAACTGCATAATCAGTATTTGCTGTTCAGAGTAACATGGTGATGGCTGGCCGCTGTGAATAAATTTGGACGGCAGAAAAACACATTGCAGAGAATGCTAATGCATATTAATGGATTCTTTCAAGCTGTTGTAAAATACCTGAGCGTTTTCACTCCATCCCGTGAATGCACATATATCAAAACAGCAGTGTGCGGGAATCGTCATGACAACGCTCTGCATTTGATTGACGTTTTCTCTGCGTTGGGCTTGGAGCGGAAGGGGCCTCAGAGAACGCTGCTCATGGGCCCATAATGGTGACACAAACGGTGCCAGCTGGCCGGGGGTTTGGACCCACTCAGCGCGGCGCATGCGCCGTGCTCCACCACCCCTACTGAACGCTCGCCGTGCCGGGGGAGGTGCTTGACACTTTGAAGCGAGAGCACGGAGGCCTGCGTATTAGCATTGGCGAAAACAATCGTCTCGTTTGAACCACGGGCTTTCTGTATCACACCATCGGCATTGAGATTCCCTGGTCCTCAGGACTCTTGTGTCGCCTAAGTGGTGTATAAGTAGACAGGAAGTTGGCTTAATTCATTAGAAAATGCCTGGGATCAGTGGTCATGCCTGGGATATCGTGTACAATAGCTGTTGTACCCCTGGCTGACAACTTAACGGAAATCTGTTTTTATAAATCGGAAAAAGGCTCAACCCCTGTATTTTTTGGAAAAAAGGAGACGCAACGTTGCTGTGGTCCAGAGATGCCTTATATTTCACACCTCTAAATAGTCAACAATGGTGTTGAGTACATCAGCCATGAGACTGGATGGATTTTTACCACAAACTCGGTCCTCCACACCAGCGGTGTTCGATCCTGGCCCTGGAGCCCCCCTGTGAATGCTGATTGTCCAGCCATTTCGTCGTTGCAAAGGCCAAGATATTTATGAATAGGTACAATCTGGCCATTGACCATTCTATTGATTTTTATGATACATCACTCTGCAGTGTTTATCTGCAGTAGCCTTTTATTGATAAGTAACAAAAGTCAATATTGAACTATGTGAACATTAAATCCGCTTGCATTTCCATATTCTTTTCACCGTTGATTGTTTTACGCCGCAAAGACGCCTCCTTTTTCCTTCAAGCTAAAAGAGGAAAGAGAAAGAAGCCGACGTGCCGCGGCGATTGGGAGGGAACAAAAAGACGAGGCGAAACCCTCGCATTACCGCGGGACGGAGCATGTGTGGGTGGGACGGGCATCCGGCGCTTCTGTGTGTTCACTCTCCAGGGCCAGCTGCCCCGCACCGCGGGACACCCAGGCTGAGAGGAGAGCGGGGGCAGCCGAGGAGAGGCGCCCTAATGCGTCTCCAAGCGCCTCCTTCTCTTTTTAGTCCATCCCCATGGAGTCCAGGTGCACCTGCCTGCAACCGAGGCAGTCCGTCGTCCGACGCTGTCTGTTGTTTGATGCACAGTGACAAAAATATACGTACAACGTAGCGCCCTGATCCCCTCCACCCGCCACTCTTGGCCGATCAGCAGTATCCTGGCGACAAGGCAAACACCAAACAATCAACTCGGACGGCACTTCAAGTAAACGTGATCACTCCACAGAGTAGCTTTCAGCTTCTGTACACCACTTAGACGGCGTCCGAGTCCATGCGGTCCTTTCCTGGTTGTAGGGCAGATACAGTGAGAGGTAAATGGCCATTGTCACTCTATATTCAGAGTCAGCAAGCTGTATTTCCTCTTTCTTTCTTGAGACACAGTCTGCACTTTTAAACTTCTCTTTTGTTGACATATAAAAGGAGGCAGTCGACCGAAGAAAACATTCTGGGACATTCTGGGACAGGGTAAAACTTCGGACGCCGCCAGAGGGGATTTAATATTTAAGTAACCCAGTCGCAATTCAATCTGAAATACAGTGTGGGGTTAAAGACCCACTCATAAATTACGAATAAAGAATGATTGATCTATTCATTTACGTAACGGGGTGCATTATCTTGCACATTCGACCATATCCAACCACATTGTTCACAGAGTTACTGATTTACTGACGGAAAACAACGAGGAGCGAGCAGGCAAACCCGTTTTCTGTGAAGATAAAGTCCGCCTCCCAGGACATGAACTCCCTGTCTTTAGACTTTCACCTCAGCGCTGCTTCAGGGCAAGTCCTGGCCAGAATCCGAAGTTTGTGACACGTCCGTAAAAATCCCCTCATCCTCGGCGAGACGCCCCCCCCCCCACACTACTCGCTGTACCTGCACAGTCTCCTCAGGGTCCATCATAGAGAGCGCTTGTTTCTCCTGTCTGCTGTGGTCTTTCAGCAGGACTGGGTTGGTGGGGGAAGGGGTTGTCGAACTCATGTCATAGTTCCATCCTGCCGGAGGGGTTGGCTGACATTTTGGAAATATCCCTGGGCTGACCTTGCTGTTTACTCCCTCCTTGGAGAGCCTCCATATTATAATATAAAAAAAAAGAAAACCTAAGCCCCATTTCACCCTTAGCATACCATAGGATATTTTAAACAATGCCCCGAGTTCTCGTTTGTCTGTGGTCTAAAAATGATATAAGAATGCAATGTGTTATTTTAGTAACTGGTTTTCGAATCATAACCTTCCTGGGGCTGAAGGGGTTTTGACTCCATTGATTAAATAGTCAGTGACCGTCGAATTACATGGATGGTTGGTAGCACATGGGGATATTAGCTGCAGATGTTTTCTGTACAAATGCCATAGCCCTTTATTTTCTTGGCCTCCCTTCTTTTTTTAAATCCGCTTCCTTCCCACTGGGCTGTTAAGGTGAAAATTGGGATGTTTGGACAAAAATAGATATATTTGAGCAGAATTGTTGTAATTTGCTCTTCAAAGCTGTCTTGCACAGTGCATTTCAGCCACCTGCTTTAGCTGCTGCACATATTAGCCTGTCTCGGGGGACTCAGTGCATTTCATTGGCCTGCTGTGTTGCCAAGGCAACCACATTCCCGCCGCCGCGGCTGCATGGCTTAGCCGTTGGTTTACAGCTCCGCTGAGATTGGGTGGTCAGATATGCAAGCGTTCCTTGGGCCGTCTCGCTATCGACTCTAAATAAAGGCTTCTGGGGCGTTTGTTTACAGGAGTGTTACCTTTGCATTGAGAACAGGTTTTCATTTAATGATGATACAGAGAGGAGAAGGAGAGAGAGAGGAGAAGGAGAGAGAGAGAGAGACAGAGAGAGAGCAAAGATAAGACAGTTGGAGAAAGGGTCTGCGAGAGAGTAAATTGAGTGTAGGAGTGAGGAGAGAGGCAGAGAGAGAAAGAGAGAGAGAGAGAGCGAGAGAGCGAGAGAGAGAGAGAATGAGGAGAGAGGCAGAGAGAGAGAGACAGAATGAGGAGAGAGGCAGAGAGAGAGAGAGAGAGAGGAGAGAGGCAGAGAGAGAGAGAGAGAGGAGAGAGAGAGATAAATTTACATGACTATCGCCATGCTGCTTTTGAAAATCTATAAATAAATAGTGAAACAGGAGATGACGTAGAAATGGCCTGATCTCACGGGAGTAATAAGATGTGTCATGCTTTCAAATGATGGCGGCAGGAGACAAGTCTGTCTCCTGTTTGTACGTTTTCATCTGCATCTCTCAAGACATTGCGGTGTTCAAAGGGCCGTTGCTTTGATTTCTATCTCCACACTCAAAGCGACGCAGTTCTTCTTTCAATTATGTTTTTCCATTTTGTGTCATTCACACAAATAGACTGATCACTCATTTTGATTGCGGTTGGTGGGCCCGTGACCCATTCGTATTACTGACCTCAACATAATCAATCAATACTGTCAATACAACCTTGAAGGGGTTTCCTGTGATTCCGTGTGCTTGTTTGGAGGGCTTCAGACACTACCAGATTGGCCATGCACTGAGAACAACAAGCTAACCCCCCACAGCTCAATAAAAAGTGTTCATTCTGTTCTCATCAACTGTTGAAAAAAAGCTTTGAAACATCTAAGGTATATCTGACAAGAGACAAGAACAGAATAAAACATAAGCCCTCGATAAAATAATGAAGCTGGTAGGCCTTGGTCTATCTTGACGCATTAAGAATAAATACGAATCCTTGAGATGGAACAAATTCCGAAACTTTGGGGAGGCAATTTAAATTCAGCCTTGCACACACCGCTGCTGTTTGCGGTCTGAGGTCCATTGCACTCCTTGATACATGGGAGTTTTTAGTTCATGCTAGCAGTCGAATGTTGGGCTGTGACCCATGTCTCAGCGAGCGAGGAGAGCACTTTTGACCTACGGAGAAAGGTAGTGATAGTTCCTGTGATAGTGCCAAAGATGACATGATGCCAATGTCGTCTCCTTCAGATCATCGCCCTGGCCTGAATGCAGTGGTCTGTGGAAAACACATCATTGCAGCCGTTCACCTGGTGTGCCTCGGGCCTGAGCGAGTTGTCAGTGACTTCCGGAGCATGGAGACTTTCTGAGATTCACATCATGGAGACTTTCTGAGATTCACAGCATGGAGACTTTGAGATTCACAGCATGGAGACTTTGAGATTCACAGCATGGAGACTGAGATTCACAGCATGGAGACTTTCTGAGATTCACAGCATGGAGACTTTGAGATTCACAGCATGGAGACTTTCTGAGATTCACGGCATGGAGACTGAGATTCACAGCATGGAGACTTTCTGAGATTCACAGCATGGAGACTTTCTGAGATTCACAGCATGGAGACTTTGAGATTCACAGCATGGAGACTTTCTGA
>JAOYSI010007812.1:0-11890 GCA_025775065.1 Hiodon alosoides | reverse complement strand
ACCCGGCAGCCTCTGCGAGGGTGGCTACAGTCCATAGCAACGGGGAGACGCACTTCGCCATCCCCGTTACAGTATGAAATCCTAAAAAAACCAAAAGAGTAATATGGTCGAAGAAATGTCGCTTTTGAGAAAAGAAAATCAAACGCTAAATACTGAAAACAGAATACTGAGGGACCTTAACATTAAGTTGCAGAGCAACTTGCTAAGCAGATTTCCAAGAGGTAAGAATTATATTTATATTTATTTTATTTTATTCAAGTAACCCTCCTATTTTGCTCCTCCAGAATTTAAGCATGGATCGTATTTTGAAGTAGCCGTCTTAGCCGTCTTCTCGTTGTATTGAGACGGCTTCCCTTGTAACCCATTGTTGTATTAAGCGACACACATTTTTGAAATATTCTCAGAAATTACTCACTAGTTTCTAAACGATATCACCGAAAAGGTAAGTCATTAAAGAATTTAATCAGCATCAAGCATCAGAAGGATTCTGATGCTTGTAAATGATTAAGTCTAATTAGGTAGTGTTAAAAATAGTATTGCAACACGCAAGTTATTATAAGAATGATTAAGAAACGTATCACATTTTTCTAAATGTCTGTCACTTTATACAACAACGGATGACAAGGGAAGCAGTCACAGAATGTTATTCTTTTTTGAGGGCTCTAGGTTGTTATCAGGGTAAAGACTGACTGTAAGCATGATTCGGCAGGAGTTCTAGATCGCGTGATGTGGTCTTATGCTGTCTCAGAATCCTGCACGCTGAACACTGTTCTTTGTTTTGTCAGATATATCTTTTTTGATGTAGTATTTAGAATGAGGTAGTGAAACGCAGGAAAATTACTTATTTGTCTTACTTAAAGTGAGGCGTTGTTAAAACCAGTGGGTTCTAAAATGCAATATATAGATTATTTTTTATATGTCTGACTCATGTCCAGTCTGCAGTTCAAACAAAACCTTAATTTATCAACCAGATATTTAAAAAATGTGTTTTATTTAAAATCTTTATGAATCCTTGCATCTGCATTATGCAGACAGGGTTCTGAATGTTCACTTTATCAAAATGTTTATTCCATATTTTGAACTGTTTAGGGGGCTTTACAGTTTGTAATTATTACGCTCATTGAGGTGTAAAATATCAACTGCAATTGTCAGTAGGACTAGTATCTGAAAATGCTGCTGTTGCTCATAGACAACTAAGGACAATTCATGACTGTTCCTAGGTTAGATTTCATTGTTGCTGGAAGATGTAGCAATGTTTGTTAAAATATCAACTGCACTGGTCTGTAGGAGTAGTATCTGAAAATGCTGCTGTTATTCATAGCCCAACTTGCCCAAAACTGATACACAAGGGATACACAAGGATTCTCAAATTACATCAAAATGTTTTGGAAAAGTGTGTGGTATGTGCAATACCCAACACTGGCAGAGGGCAAAAGGTCCAGAAGGCTGCACAGCCCACACCCTCTGCACCATTTGAACACCTAATAATTGATATGTTTTCAAAATTTTTAAAATTTTTAAAGTTTTCCCTACAGGAAAGGCTGATGCCTCTGCAGTAGCAAAGGGACTGATAACCGAGATTAGGTGGGGGATAACAAGAAAACTCACGTCGGATTGTGGATCACATTTTGTAAACCAAACCATCTTACAGATAGGGAAATATCTGGGGATAGACCTGAGGTAACATTGTGCCTACCACCCCCAGAGTGGCAGGGCAGTGGAAAGAGCTAATGGTATAATTAAAAGTAAACTGAATAAATGTACGAAAGAAACAGGGTTAGACTGGGTCACAGTCCTACCTCTGGTACTCACCAGAATGAGAGGTTGCACTAACAGTAGTACAGGCCTCTCCCCATTTGAGATTTTAACAGGAAGACCAATTAAGACAGGAGCTCATCTACCAGGATCTCAGATCAATCAGAACCTGATGGATGCTAAGATGGTAAGTTATTGTAAACAACTAACCCATGCTCTCGAGTGTGTGCACAAACAGGTGAAGGAGGCCCTGCCAGTTCCAGCCACTGGACCCCTGCACGACCTGAAACCGGGTGACTGGGTGGTGGTGAAGGAATTCCAGAGAAAACATTGGTACCAGCCCACGGTGGAGAGGCCCATTCCAAGTACTTCTGACCACACCCATGCCCATAATGGTTGAAGGACGCACTTTGTGGGTCCACACCAGTGGAAGAAGAAACTCTGTAGAAGAGCGCCACTTTGGTGGTTCCACTGGGTTAATTGGTTAGCTGACAGAAGGTTGTCACTGCAATAAACATGGTCTGGTGTGCAATTATATGGTGGCTTGATAGGTTATCTGATGGAATGTTGTAACTACAAAAATAATGGTTTGGAAGGCACTCTGTTGCTGGAACTGCAACAAAACCACAGTTGTTTACCAATTCCAATAAACAGGAATTGAGTGAAGGCGGAACTACCTAGGGCCAGGGAGGTAACCACAATGGTTTCCATGAGAGCCAATCGTAACAGGAGGGTAAAAGCTGTGACCCAATAGGGTAAAAGCTGTGACAAATAGGGGGTAATAAAACATTGTGGTGATGCTGTGGCCACCTTTCATTAGAGGAACAGCGGGTAAGTTTGAATTGTACAAAAGCTGGTGTGCCGAGGCTGTTCATTGGGTTGTTCCGCGGACACCACGGCTTTTGTTGTGTTTACATAATAAAAGTCTTAATTTCCTGTGGAACCAAGTCTCTGTCTCCTAACTACAGTTTCAATGAAAAAGAGTAAAACAATCATTGTTTGTCGAATTGGAAACCACGACAAAATTAGCGTCATGAACCGAGGCAGAGGCAGAGGCTGAGGAGTGGAGCATTGTCTCGGGGTGAACGGGTCTAGGCTGGTCAGCCGATCTCGAAACAACAAGGTAAACGAGTTAAGATTATCGCATGTAAATCCTTGTTGTGAGAAATAGAGATAGTCGACTGTTTTGTATTCTGTGCAGTCTGAACCTCTCCAAACCAAAGAATTTGCGCTTAAACTAATATGTTGAAAGGAGACTGACATGGTTTTTCAGGAAATTTGCGCAAGCACTACTAACCGTATGGGAATAGGACAAGGATTAATACAGTATAGTTTTAGCGGGTTAAAGAGGGCACGGTGTGCAGCTCTAGAACCTAGGACCTAGGGGGATAAGATGTTGTACCCTAGCGTGTAAGGAGAACTACAGTAGGATCTGCAGGAAGGACCTTCACGTGTACTGTATTCTAGGCTGGTGGAGAAAGACCGTGAGCCTGGTTATTTATTGTGGAACCTGAGGGACCGGATTGTGTGAAATTGGACGTTCAGGTTGTGAGGGTTGAGGGACGGAGTCGGCGGAAAATAAATAAGTCCAACCCTGTGTTTGTGTGTTTTAACTTTGTGGAAACTGAGAGCCGGAGTTTAGTGTGTAAGAAATAAGACGTCCAGTTTAACAGAGTGTGCCGTGTGTGATACAGGCGTAGTGTAGAAATCCTGTGGCTACCGCTCACTCTCCTTGGATCAAGGAGAGGTTTGAACGGGCAGGAGGTTTTTGTCTTAAAAAGTCGCTAAGACTTGTGTGACTTGTGGCCAGACTTGAATGTATGTATGAGAATGTGTTGTATGGGGTCCATGTGTAAAAGTTTACTGAATTACTGGAGGTATGTGAGAAAATGAGTGAAAAAAGGAAAGCACTAGTGTGTATTAAAAGTTATGGGAATATGCTGAAATGTATGCTTTTGTCGGATGCTAACTGTATACGTTTTGTGCTGTAAATAAATGTCTTCGCCGAAGGGTTAAGAAGGATAGAAGACGAATGTTAATTAGAAGTAATAATTAGAAGAGGTACACGAAGGGGTGTACGGATATTTAAAAAAAAATGTTAGAAATATTTTCTCTATCAAGGATGACAGAGTCGTTGGAGTCTGGTTGTAAGAGTTTTTTTACTTGCAAGGAGCCGACACATGCACTTTGCTAAGTACACACTCCGGGGCCCGGTGCGTCCCCCAGCTCCGCGTGACTCAGCAGAACTCAATGTTCTTATCCGCACCCAAAATTGGGTGTGCAGATAAGGGAAGCAGGCGTTTGCATGTATAAGGCAGCAACTTGTTTTACTTAGCAACCGACTTTAGGTTTAACTTTTTATTTTTCCAACAAAAAATAATTTTCGGATATCTCGTTTGTGATATTGTGTATTAATGTATTAATATGTATTAATTATTTGATTAATTATAGATGCGGGATATAGAAACACAGGGGATTTTAACGCATTTTGTGACGGAAAATAAAACTAGAGGCATAGACAGGAAAATAAGAGATTGGGAAGAAGGGGAAAGAGACGCGATATTGAAAAAATTAAGTCTCTTAAATTTAACGGGAACAGTAGACAAGTGGCTTTATGTAAATTGGGAAAGAATAATAGACAGAAATTGGAGGTGTGACAGGATAGTGGAGCAATCGTAGAATTGATAGAATCACCTAGTCTGCATTACTTAGATATACCAAAATGAAGTACAGGTGATGAATATACTGGTAAAGTGGGGAGAAAAAATAGGACTGACAATAGTAGCAAACACGGTAGATAAGGTAAGTGGGGAAGAGTATAAGACACGAGTGCAGGGAAGTATGAATACCCAGCAGAAAACAGCCGTAGAAGTTGTGGTTGAAAAATACCCCGCACTAAAACAGATGTAGCTAAAATATCAGAAAAATGGGAAAAATGAATTAAAAGGATGGTCACAAAATGGCCAACAGGAGGGACATTTGACTTAAGCACATGTGAAGAGATGCAGGGAATTGTAAAAAAAAACCACGCGGCAAAAGAAAAGTCCAAGAGTAGAACAGCAAAAAGAGAGGAAGAATTGGCATTGTTAGACTTGTTCAGATAACAAGGCAGGAGGTGGGGGGATGAGAATTTTTTTAAAAGACAGGAAATGTTGTCTCCAGCCCCGAAAACCCCCGCTCGAGGATCCAAAACATACACCCTGTACCTGGGAAGGGGAGGAAGCATGTATACAGTCCTGAATGGGATAGTGGAGATAGGAGGAAAAGTTACACTGGTAGAAGACAAAGGGAAAGAGGGGGAGGAAGGAAGAAAGATTGAAGAAAAGGATGAGAGAAGGGAAAAGTTAAGAGGGAAGGCAGAGGAAGTGGAAAAATAAATGAAGGAGCTTGAGGACAAACTTAATAAATTTGAGTGGTTCTAATGGAGGGATGAGAGTAGTGTATATCCTACACTTTATGTCACAAAGTGATTAATGAGCCCTGATTGATTGACAGGTCAGTTTCAGACCCTGCTTCTATCAGAGCACTTTAAGACCCTCACCCTCTTCTGCCAGTTTGACCAACTGGGGTGCTACTGAGGCTGTTTGTGAGATTTATCACACCTCTGCATTTCCCCAACCTCCTCTCATCCCCCCACCCTCAGTTACCTTTTGAAGGGGTTAGGTCAGTTTGACTGTGGGGGATGTCATTGCAAAAAAACAACAACAAAGGTTTAAAAGGAGGGGGGAATCAGATTCTAACTAGGAATCAAATTCTAACTAGCAGGCTTTGCCAGTTAAGCTACCCCGGCTTTGTGAAACATTTATTTTGTGCTTTGTGATACAAAAATGTCTACATCAGTAACGCCACAGGGTGCGAGGAGGGTGTCTCTAACATCTATCCCTGACATATTATGGTTGAAAATATGGCTTTTCCCCTCAAAAAGGGGGGATCTGAGAGTTTGCTCGGTTTTCTGACGGATCTGAGGAATTTGAATGGATGCTGTTTGATGGACGTTTTGGCGGATATGTTTTTGACAAAATCACACGATCTGTGAAACTATACGTTGTGGCATCTGGTTGGGAGACATTTACAGACGGCATGTCATTTCATTCCCAGCTAAAGACTGGCGTTTGTTTAGAAACAAAGTCTGTAGAGCCCTAGAAGTACCTGGTCTGGACAGTGTCTATAAATCAGTTTAGAATGTGTGTCACCCCAAAAAGGCTACTACGTCTATATGTGCTATAGCAAATACGAGATTGTGACGACGCATAAAGAAATAGATGTTGAGAAGATCATGCAGGACCTGAAAGTTATGTTTCTATGGAAAGACAAGCCTGTTTTTCATGATGTTTTCAAGAAGATGAACAGGTTGTTCAAACAGTGCTATGTTTTGGATACCAAGACATCAGAGTAAAACTTTTTTCAGACATCTGAGTATGACTGTGGGGAGGCCCATGTTGAATCACCGCCCATCTTCTACGACCATTAAAAAGGCAGCTACCACCAAGACTGTTCACACCAAAGATGCAATGATCCCCTAACAAACATGGCCCTTGTGAATGATGAACAGATGTCTGAAGACTACGAGTAGCTTGACAAATTGCGTGAAAAGCTAGGAACCCAAAATTTAACATACACACCGGGGTACGAGTCTACTGAACCGCTAACGGTGTTGTCTTCATCGGCTCAGGATAGTTGGATTGATAAACTATCCTGAGGCCACTATTTTTTCCCAGGTTGATGTTTCTCTGGGCGAGAGACTGATCTCGCAGAGCTCAAACACATACCCATACCGAGGTATCATAGAATGTTTGATGAACTATGATAGACACACCCTGGAATCTCTATTCTCTGCAAGGCTTTTTTACAAGGATACAGCCAGACATATGGATGTACCAGTCCTTGCAGGTGATAATAGTAGTCTGACAAGAGAACGGCTTTTACAAATGCCAGTAATGAGTTGGAATTGTTGGGACCGTTCCACAGCGACATATTCTTTCAAGAAAAGTTGATGCTTAACCGTATGGATATTAAAATACGTTTTATCCGATCAAAGGACGAATTTTGCCTAATGCGCAGCGACGCCTTACCGTACAAAATAAACATCCTTACAGCATCGTTATTTCTTTAAAAAGTTTCTGTAAGATTGGGTCACGCTCAGACATTGCTATCGGCTACAGCAAAATATTCTATTGATTGAGCGCATCTAAAAACTTTTTTATATCCCTGCCGAGACAAACCTCTAATCAGGAGAATTTCTTTAAAGGAACGCTCCCCAACTCTATTGTGATAGGTATGGACACTGATGCATTTACAAGTGCTTACGATAAGAACCCTTTTGCATTCAAATACTACGATCTAGAATTCTTGGCAGCCTACGTGGATGGTCAACAATATCCAGCTAAACCCATGCAACAACAATATCTCACGGGGTCTGCGGTACGCAAGTTTTACCAGAGAGCACTAACCTCTGGAAGACACCTTAAAAACAGAGCCCTAGCTATTGACCAAGAAGACGTTTTGAACGCCTACACACTCTATACATTCAATCTCAAGCCCAATGAAGAATGTGGTCAGCATTTGTCCCTTATTAAGACTGGAAATCTGCGGTTGGAAACTCGATGCAGACAGCCTCTGCCACACACTCAACAAAATAGTTTACACGGTATTTGATAGCATAATTGAAGTATCCAACCGTAGACAGGTCATGGTGGATTACTACTGAGACAATGAATACGGTTCAACTGACAGCCATAATGGACAAAATGTCTACAAATACGCATTTTCTTGGTGCATTAGCTTGTGACCAGTTATCTAAAAGACCAGTGCAGAAATGACCTACCTCAGTAATAATCACAGTTATGACCTCCCAGGGGAACACTGGCTGGCCGTCTACATAACAGAAGATTGTAATTTTTTTTTTTGACAGTTCTGGCACCAAACCAAAGCACAAAGCTTTTTCCGCCATCCATCCATGCATTTTTAAAGACATCTTGTTCCAGACTTGTTCCTGATGTCGGTCACTTGTGGTGAACACTGTCTTTTTTTCCTCTACCACATGTCAAGAGGCTTAACCTATGAAGATACATATTAATATTAATAAACATTCTGATAATTTGCTTTCAAAAGATAGCGTGGTCTCACAATTTGTGAAAAAAGTACACCCCTGTGTGTGTATTTCTAATATGTTTAACTGTGTCCAGTGTGTACAAATGGGAAAAATGTTCATAACTATTGATAAACATCCACTGCTTTCAATGTAATGTGATGATGATTGGTGAAATAAAAACAAAGACAAATTAAAATATACAATGTTTTGTTTATTAACAAATGTAGATTTATACAAAACACATTTCATAATGAAAAAATAATAAACACAACATGGTAGGGGATTAAAACACTTCTTGCTGTGAAATATAAAATAAAATAAAATAAAAAAAGATAGAAATTTTCACAACCGTACATTTTAAAAAGAGAGTCATGAATCAACGTCCAAAATCGGAGATCTAAACATTTTAGGGGACCTTGCTGGTGTCGTGTAACCAGATGCGACAGCATTTCTGAATGAATTGATTTAATCTTTAACATGTCGATTTGGGACTGTGGAGAGCGGTATGTTTAGGTTTGCAATAGCTCTCAGAAATGTTGTCTCCTTCTGGCATTCACCATTTGCAGCATTGTAACACTTTTGACTAAATCAAATATGTGGGTATTAGGAATAACAGT
Organism: Hiodon alosoides; assembly: GCA_025775065.1. Classification (NCBI taxonomy): domain Eukaryota; kingdom Metazoa; phylum Chordata; class Actinopteri; order Hiodontiformes; family Hiodontidae; genus Hiodon; species Hiodon alosoides. Next base: position 3,427 of record JAOYSI010007812.1, on the reverse strand, counting down.
ACCATTTAAAACAAATTCTCCAGATTCATTCCATGAAGCCACATCTCTCGATTGAAACATCTTATCCAAAATGTATTGAGCATTCTTCCTGTTTCTCGAGGGTAGGTTTCTCAACTTCTTTAACCACATTATCCCCCTCCACACCAACATCCGCGGCTTGTGTTACAGGTAAACTCTGCTCCATGTCCTTGTTTACAGTGGACTGCAGTATGGATAGCGTTAAAGTGTTGGTTTCAAGTTCGCCCTGTTTAACCAACGATAAGTATCTCTGCAATAATGTGGAGTATTGCTTGGCTTTCTCGTGGGGTCCAAATCGCTTCTATTGAGAATATTTTTTTATAGAGGTGTAAAATTTGTTTTCCGCAGCCTGTCTTAAAGGTTCTCCAGTCTATCCAACTGTCGTTGGGGGACTAAATACATTTTCTCAGCATACTCCATTACATTTAGCTGTGTCTCAATGCTATTAGGCTGGTAAGAAACGGAACAGCTACGCTTAAGAGCGGTAGAAGAAAACCACCCTTTTGATTAATAGCTTGTTTTTTTCCTGTGAACTCCAATCTTTTTAACACCCATCTCTGTTTTCTTCTTTTCCAACTTTTTATATTGTGAATTTGTAAACGGTATGATGCCTCGGAGGATTCTGAAAGCCACTTCGCACAGGGTCAAGATTAACTCTTTTGACGCTGTTTGCATAATGAGGCTTATCTGTGCCGGTTTAGCTTTAACTAGGGTTTTTAAAAGTGGCATGTTCCTATAAATCCTGGCTGACATGACTGCGTCTCAGCTCTTTTTCTGGACATAAACAACCGAATACTTTGAAAGCAAGTCTGATCTGAGACTAAATTGATCTGGGGTTTTGGCTCTATAATCAATCAGAAGATATCCGAAGGGCTTTTCTGTAGTGTTTTTAAAACATTCCAAAAAATACTTTGTACTACCTGGGTACATTTGTCTGGCCAGGACATTTATTTGATTATTGTCTCTAGGATTCTTAACAAAACAAAAAAATAAGATAATTTGTATTCAAACCGATTGTTCTGCTGCTTTTACCTTGAAAAAACAAATTTTGGAGCAAATAGATAGCGCTGGGGTTGCGATTGTGCACATATTGCGTGAACACCTTTTCAACCTGCATGTTGCTACAGGCATCCTTCATTACATCATCAATTTTCAACTTATTATTTTTAGTCACGGGGAGGAGTTCGTCATCATCTAGAGCGTTGGGTATTCCTTCAATTAATTTGATGTCTCTTATCTTCAACAATTCATCGTAAAGAGGTTGCCAACAATAAATGTTTTAAAATTTAAATTTTATTAGAAATCACAGTCTCAGCATTTGCAATCAAAGTCTTTACAAAAAATGTTCAACCTAATCCTTTTCAAAATAGTCTTCAATGTATGCGCTCTTGTCTGCCTCTGACACAATGTGTGTGGGGTAACCATTAGCGTCCTGTTTGCACAGTAGAAAAGTTTTCACATAGCCCGAAAATAGTGTGTCCGAAGTCTGTGGGAAATGCCACACCTCTGACCACCACATAACCCTTCTCAACAGCTTTCATAAGCTCGATACTAAGCCAGCATCCTGAAAGCGCGTCATTGTGGTGGCACTCCACTTCTGCGCATGTTCGACAGAGAGGAAACCCACTGTTGCCTTGATAAGACCGTAATAATTTTCGAGAGGTTCAAAGTCCTTGAAAATGACCTGTGGGTGACCTATGGGGCAGCTTTTCCTAGCCTGACAATATGGGTACAAGCTTGTGAAATCCAAATACCTGATTCTCTCGCCCTCATTAGCTTTGTAGTATAGCTTGTAAGCATTTGTCCGACCGCCAAAGAGACTGTCTCTTGGTTTCAAACGCTCGGGGTGTATGTATGTGGACATGAATTCCATAACATCTGGATCACTTTCTTTAGCAGGCTTTCACCGACATTCCCACATAACTTCAACCTTTAATCCATACACCTTTGTAAGAGTCTCCAGTTTGTCATCGAAACGTCTTCTTAAAACTGCATATGATTTGCTGTTTTTTTCACAGGAACCACACCAACAGCACAAACCTGTTATTATTATAATAAAAACAATAGAGTGTCCCCTAATAATAATAATAGTAACAGTAGTGGTACTATAAAAGAATGAGCAAACCCAATAGGGATCATACAGTGAAACTATACAGACCACTAATAATAATTTTTTGTCTAAACTATGAAATCCATCCCTTTGTAATTTTTTTTCAGAACTTCAGCGTCTCTGCTGAATAATTATATTATTATAATAATATAATAATATTATTATTATATTATAATAATATATTATTATAAGTATATAATTATAATAATAAATAAATTAGCCATAATTATTTACCTTAATTAATTAATGAATTAATTTTCATGTAGAAATTTTTTGCCAAGCAACCCTTCAAATTTATCTTAATGAAAAGAACAGCAAGAAGGATGGCTCTTACCTGATAGGGCCTGATCCTAAACGTGATCATGGGGTGAATGATGGTTGGCAGCACTTTTGAGTGGCAGTTTAGATGTGCATCTCACAGTTCACAAAACAGCCCCAGTTCTGCAGTAGATGTTATCAGTCACTTCTCCCAACTCTTTCCTTCTAATCATTAAATTAAAATTCCTGAAGCCCATGTGCACTGGTTCACCCTCTGTACCCATTGGCCCTGTACCTTCCAACTTAGTTTTCTGTTCCACATATAAGACCCACTCTAAAGTCTTTTCAGTTTCACTTTGGCGTCTCTGAGTCTTCACGCCTTGCCTTGCCTTGCCTTGCCTTGCCTTGCCTTGCCTTGCCTTGCCTTGCCTTGCCACGATTTTGTATTTCCCTCTTAACTGCATGACCACATATTTGCCTAACCTTAATTGCTTTGTTTTGCCAGTACTTAACTCATGCCTATATGACCTTCCCTCTCTGCATTGCAACTGGGTTCCCCTGCTCCTGTACGCCGAGGTGCATTACAGTATGCATGTCAGTCTCTCACCCCGCTTCTGATGAAACCAGAATGAAATGCTCTTTAGATACTAGTAGTTTGTAAACTAGTTTGAAAATCAGAATTATATCAATCAAGACAATGACTAGGCATATATTAAAGTTGATATTCAAACATAAGTTCATTTTTTACCATAGATTCTCATGTACTACAGTTAAGTCATTTTGTGGAGATATGATCTATGGCAAGCCTACCAAGTACAGCATGTTCAGGTAATTACATCTGTGTTTAAAATTTTGTCCATGAAATTAAAACTGCATTTTGAAAGGTATTTTTCAATTTTGCAGCAAAAATATTTTTTTACAAAATGAATATTTTCCATGAAATTGTGCATGCTACAAAGGCACCAAATATATTGTAGCGTTTTGTCGGAGTGCTACTACTCTGCTGGGTTCAAGCATAGAGTCAGACACCGTTTTAACAAA